>PVHX01001599.1:0-14600 GCA_004024805.1 Geosciurus inauris
TTTAAAAGATTGGAACCCGAGAGGAGGTATTTATGAAATTCTTTGACTTCTAGGCAATTTCCCTCCTGCTGTTTTGTAAAGTTGGAAATTTGTGGATAGGCAGATGGGTAATACCTTCTCTGAGAGGGTGAGAACTTCTGTGGGTTCCAAATCCCAACTTTCCTGTTGTTACTGAAAGGAGTGAGAGAAACGCCTCACCATGAGATCAGAGGCCACAGTCGTCCCGCCTCTGCATGCCTCTGGGTCCCTGGGAAGGAGTGCAGACGAGTTTCCCCTGCTCAACAACTATTTTTGGATTTTAAGTAGGAAGGCAACATAGTTTGATTTATGCTACACAGATCACTGGTCTACTCTAAGGAGAATGAATCAAAGGAAGGCAGTGATAGACCTAGGAGGTGCTGATGTAGTCCAGGAAAGAGGTGATAGAGAAAAATAAACAGATTCATATGATATTTTGAAGACTGAATCCCCAGGATTTGTACACACATTATGGTAAAGTTAGGTGTGACTTCTTGTCTGGCTTCAGCAACTAGGGGTATGGTGGCTTCATATAACGGGATTGAGAGGTGTAGCTATGGGCTCAACATGTTTGTTTTAATTTTTCCAAGTTTCCATGTGGCCTACCAAGGTGCTACTAGATACCCACGTGTAAATGTCAATCAAAGTGTAGACAGTCACCACATGTACAGGAGATATTGGAGAATATGGTTGCTGATAAAATTATCCTACATGAATTCCCTACATTGTTTCCTTAGATTATTTTAATAATAAAAAAAACCAGGAGAGTCCAAACAAGACATGCATAATATTGTTTTAGTGCTTCTTTAAGGAATAGCTACTTAAGGATCACTCCAAATCTAGGAAAAGAAGTAGCTGCATCTCCCTGCTGTTCATTATTTCTGTTGGGTGGCTAATTATTTTATGCCTTAATTGACTATTTGCTGTGTTCATTTAATTCATTCAAAAATACTATACTCAGTTCTTTTGTTATTGTGAGAAAGTTCTTTGTGTATCACTTGAACACTGCCACACAAAAATGGACTTATCAAAGCTGTTTCTAGCCGGGCGTGGTGGCTCAAGCCTGTAATCCTAGCACTTAGGGAGGCTGAGACAGGAGAATCGCGAGTTCAAAGCCAACCTCAGCAACGGCGAGGCACTAAGCAACCCAGTGAGACCCTGTCTCTACATAAAACACAAAATAGGGCTGGGGATGTGGCTCAGTGGTCGAGGGTCCCTGAGTTCAATCCCTGGTACCAAAAAAAAAAAAAAAAAAGCTGTTTCTGAAAAATGTATATGTATGTATATAGAACATTATGTTATATATAGTATATATTAGAATACATATATTTATAGATAGATAGCCATATTATATCTGACACCACTACCTCAAATATCTTTAATTTCTGTTGGATAGTCTCAGCCAATCAACACTTTCCATTACTTTCTAAATGAAAAGAGCTTGTCAATTTTTCTGGGACTCTTTTTCTGGCATTTATTTGTATTCTGGCAAGCAGCTTTGATCCATACAACTTGATACAAGTGAGAGTGTTAGAAATACCACCAAGGTTAGCATTTTATCTGTTCCAATGCAAGTCTCTTGGCAACTGGAGAAGCCATCAAGGGATGGCTGGTTGTGCAGGGGGAAGGACCAGTGGGCAGTGAGGGATGGTTACATTCTTCCTACAAATGGAAGGTTTTGCCAACCATTATATGAACTACAGCTGGGAGAATCTGCAGCTGGGTGAAAGGTAACCACCAAGGAACTCTTCTATTATGACGCCATGCAGAGCCAGGTTTGGTGAGTGATGGCTGTATCTGAATGTTCATGTCCTTCCCAGATTCACATGTGGAAAACCTAGTCACCAACCTGACAGTATCAGGAGTGGGCCTTTGGGAAGAGATTAATGAAGGTGGAGCCCTCATGGATGAGATCAGGCTCTCAGATCGCGGCTTTCCCAGACAAGTTCTACCAACCAGAATTGGGACCCGTACCAGAACCAAATCTGCCAGTGCCCTACTCTTAGACTTCCCAGCCTCCTGAACTGTGAGAAATAAGTTTCTGCTGTTTATAAGCCACCTGGCTTATGGTATTTTGTTACAGCAGCCCCAAAAGGACTAAAACAACGATATAATTTCCAAGCACGTAGTCCTCCTGCAAAATTGGGTGTTTGTTTATATGCATATCTTTTGAACTGAGTGGACATCAGATGAATCGGGAGTAAGCAGACTGGCAAGCATTCTCATAGAATCAGTCTGAAATAAGTCTTTGATGTCCAGGCTGCCTGATGTTGGACTTATTCAAGCAAGAAAATGTGTTGAAACAGCAGCACTCAATCTATTTTGTTTTTTTTGTTGTTTTTCCACAGTGTGGATCACATTTACTTATGCAAGTCTTTCTGAGGGAAAATTCCAAAACTGTCTCAGCTGAAATTCTCTCACATTTCCTACTCAAGAACAAGTTATGTCTATAAGAAAACCAGTGCACAATGATAAAGATACTATATGGTTATTCTTTTCATGGCCATAATTTATATTACAACATGCAGATCATTCACAAACTTGATCCTTGGTTTTAATAATTAATCTCACTGAACACATCTCACAGCTAATGGCTATATTGATGAGTGGTTCTGAGAATCTAACTATAGCAAATCTGAACACATTAGCCATCCATGTGTGACATCTCTGCCCAGAATCAATGCAGTTCTGAGACAGAGCATTGCAGTCATGCTCTCTAGAAAGCAGCCCCAGAATGTAGGGAGATGATTTAATCTGGGGGATGGAGCAGCAATTTGCTTAGACAGATTTGTGTTATTTACCATTTAATACAAAGTCGAGTGTTGAATCCATGTATATTATTGTTAGCCAAATTTTCCATTTCTTAGAAACTAAATGGAATGTATAAGAACCTTTATACTTTGTATTTTTGTTTATTTATTTTTTGGTACTGAGGAGTGAAACCAGGGGAGCTTCACCACTGAGCCACATTCCCATCTCTTTCTATTTTTATTTTGAGACAGGTTCTCACTAAGTTGCTTAGGGTCTTGCTAAATTGTTGAGGCTGGTTTTGAACTCATGATCCTCCTACCTCAGCCTCCCAAGCCACTGGGATTATAGGTGTGCAGCACCTCGCCAAGTTAAGAACATTTGCCTTTAAGATGCAAGACATTTTGTCATGTGAAACAAACTTCCCTTAGTTCAGATTTTCTAATATAATTATTCTTTTGGTCTATACCTATGCCTCAACCTAGCTTTTCAAATTTATTACAGATTTGTCTTACTTTAACTGGACTCAACCTCAGCTTCAAAGGTAGATGTGTAATAAATACAACAGCTGGTTTACTATTCAATACACAGACTTAACTGTAAGTGATATGATCATTAGTGATTTGAATGTAGTATCTTAGATCCACGTTACAAATGGCTCTTCCACCCTATGCTCATATTTTCTGATTTCCCAGAGCATCTGGTCAATAAAAGAGAGAATAGCACTCCTTGAGTACTTCAAGCAGTGTTTTCATACATTAGTGCTTTGAAATGTAGAAGTCATCAGTTAGGGAATTATTATTATTCCCCAAATATATAACTGAGAACGGAGGCTGAGAGAGGCCACGTGGCTTGAATAAGCCACACAGACAATTCCTGGGCTTCTGGTCCCCAGTTTAGGACCCTTCACTTCTACCAAGCTACAGTGCTCATCACTGACACATCACGGACACACCTTCATGAACAGTCCACCGGCAGTGGCTCACTCCCTGGCACAGATCAGAGAGAGAGGAGGGAGATCATCATCTAGAGAGTGATGGAAATATTTCCCTTGATCATCTATTTCATCCAAAGGAATTTTAGCCATAAAAATTTAATTCTGAAATGACTGGTTGCATCTTGTGTTTCCAAAGAAAAGGAAAGTAAGTCCAGAAACCTTAGGGGTATCCGTTCTATGATTGAGGCTTACACCCACATCTCCTGGAGCAGCTTTTCAGATGAATGCTTGGCCTGGAAGATCTTGAGACCAGACCTTGGCCAGTTGGAGAAAAGGCTACTGAGATTCAAATAAGTTTGCTCTTTCTGATTACTAACATCCTCTATACCAAAGTTTCTTTTTCACACCATGGAAATTTTAAAGTTTGTATTTATTGCACATTTCATCCAAATTAGTTTTTATTAATTTATAATAATTTATATAAATTAAAAATATAAAACAGCACAGAAAAAGTATACAATAATAATGTAAAATCTTGTCTCCCCCCATTCCATTCTCTCTATATAACCATGTATGTGGTTTTTTCCATAAAATAAACCTATATTTATATGAGAATATGCATATATTTCTTTTCTAACAGTGGGGGGTTAAGATTCATAATGCTATGTAATATGCATTTCCATTAAACAGTATATTATATCAAATACATTATCACAGAACACATTTACATCCAGCTCAATGTTTTTACAACAGCAGAATATTTCACTACATAGAGGTACATAATTATTGTGCCAGTCCTCAAGTGTTTACCTAATTTTTATTGGCAGAAGGAGATTGGGGATGGTGGGGAGAGTCATATTCAATGCTTTAATTAACATTCTTGTACTGAAAAATATATTTGCAACCTTATGCTACTATATTTGTAGAAAACATTTTGTAAGTTGGGATTTTCTGTATCAAAACCAGGTTTATTTTTAATTTTGAAACTGTGACTCAATTGTTCTCCTAAGAAGTTTCACCAGAACCTCTTTTGAAAGAGCATGAGCATATTCACTCAATCACTAAGAATAATTAAGCTTTGAAAATATTTGAAATATGATAGATTTCAATGTAATCTTATAGCTATTTAGATGTCCATTACTTTAGCCATGAGTGATTCTGATTACATTTTTTTCTGTTCACTGGATCTTTGTATTTCTTTTGCTATAAACAGCCTTTATTTCCATCAATTTTGGTAGCTGATTTCTGTTCCTTTATAAGAACTCTGTGTATGAACATAATTGGTGTCTTTGCAATACACATTGTGGTTTTGTCCTGGTTATAAAATGTCATACATGTGTGCGTGCACATGTGTGTATGTGCTTGTAGATACACACATACATAGTACTTCTCACCATACAGAATGCAGCTTTTTTATACTGCTAAATTTGGTCGCTTTTTCTTTATATCTTTTGAGTCATATGCTCTACATAGAAATGACTTTCATTTTTCGAGTTTCCAGTTTTAGAATTAACTTGTTTTCTTCTAGTCATGTTATGGTTTCCTTTTTTTAGTGTCAGTATTTGGAACCTCTGCTCCACTGGAGTCATGAAGAAATCCTGTCACTAGCTAGCACACTTTTTAAAATAGCCAGCTGGGAGACTTTTACCTCATATTAAATCTGGAAATAATTAGCAGACATTAGAGATAATAGTCAGGTTTTAGAGCTAGAATATGCTTTAAGGATCACCTAGCATAATGCTCTCGTGCTCCAGATGTGGAAATGGAAATGAAGGTAAGGGATGCTAGAGCAGTGGAGTCCCCCACCCAGGGCCCAGGGTCAGTGCCCAGGACAGGCTCTTCTTCCCATGTTCCCCACATCACGCTGTATTGCATTCACCTCTCTGCTTTACGGGCACTTCATGAGCAACACTTGACTTGGTCGTCACATGACTATAGTTGGCCCCATTTACTGATCCCGTGTTTAATAGGATACAATGGACTGCAGGTTTGTGAAGGGTCCAGGAGAGACGGGGCAGGGCAGTGGGGCACAGTTGGCACTGTACATACCAAGTGTGGGATTGCATAGACGTTGATTCAGAATATTGCTACTCGATGTTAGAAAGCCCTGGGCTTGCTTTATATGCTTACGTAGCCTTTGCTGGAAGAGAGGAAGGTAAAGGCCATAGCTGCCTCCAGCAGCCTCACAGCCTCCTGATGGAGCAATTTTCTTCCAGTGTTATTCCAGAAGCTTGCTGGACTGCAGAAGCAACAAAAGGAGGCTTCGAAAGTGTTTCAGTCGGCTCTTTTTTTTACTGTTTGGACTAAAAGACCTGACCAGAACAACTTTAGAGAAGGAAAAGTTTATTTGAGGGCTCATGGTTTCAGAGGTCTCAGTCTTTGATAGACGGCTCCATTACTCCGGGCTTGAGGAACATCATGGCGGAGGAGTGTGGCAGAGGGAGGCAGCTCACATGATGGTCAGTCAGACAGAGAGAGAGGCTAAGCTCAGCTCACCAAATGTACGCCCCAAATGTGTACTCCTCCGGTTACACCCCACCTGCCTTCAGTTACCACTCAGTTAACCTGGTCAGGGGATTAATTCACTGGTTAGGTTAAGGCTCTCATAACCCAATCACATGAGCTTTGGGGAGACACCTCACATCCACACCCTAGCAAAAGGGAACTGAGATTTAATGAGATGCAAAATGCAGAGTTGGCTTTCTGTGAAGCAGAGCCTCCCTGGTCTCTTGCTCCTGTCCCGACGAGGCCTGAGACAAGACCAGGTCTGTTGCTCTGGGGCTTGGGCTTCCTTCACACTCTCTCTGAAATCACTTCCTTGGGTCTCAGTCTTCAGTCTCCCCAAGCACATGCACAGGCTTTCTAAGTGATTACTGTTTTAAGGAAACCATATTGTCCTCCCTGCTGCCCCCACCTTCTTTGCTCCACTGCAGTGTCTCAGGCTGTTTAAAAAAGTGACAATGGTATAAATAGTAATCTAATTATAGTTAGAAGAGATTTACAGCTTTAATTACGGCTGCTGTTAAATTTCAAAGGGACTGACATAAGCAATCAACACATTCCATACAAGAATCCATCTTGTTATTATAAAAGCTACCTGCCAATTGTTTGCCAGTGGAATGACATGCAACACTGCACACATTATCTCCAGAATTAGTGATACCGACAGTTGTGCCGTGGTTAATGTATGTAGGCAGCATAATGCCAAAGTGTGGAGCCTAGGAATCATTCAGTTAGGCCTGCCACTCCCCAAGTATCTGCCCATTTCATCCGATGCGGTATCATCTCTTTCTTTCATTGACTTTTTTAAAGCTCAATCAACAACATATCCGTAGAATTACTCTATACTCAAAGTGACCGTTTTGAAAAATGCACACACACACGTACATGAAATCTCTTTACTAGATATTTAGATAAAAAGTATGTATTTATTTTCTATCTTATAAAACATTTTCTAAATATTTGCTGTGTGTCAGGGTAAGAATTTTGTAATGATTTACTGGAGACTCAACCCTTTAGCGCATATACAATTGTAATTACTCTTTTGGGTAATTTGAGTGTTTGGGGATGAGCAGACACGTGGCTGAACACTGATAACCTCTACAGATTGAGGACAATCACTAACCCATGTCTCAGCTCCTTCATGGTCGCCTCCCGGGAGCTGGGCACCTGGATCTCACCGCTGAGGCCTCCAGCCTCACTGGGATTCCTGAACCATGGGACAGGGCATGTTTACTTCCTGGCAGGCCACTCGTCTCCTGGGACTTTGTGTGAATCCTGCTTTGAGATCTGGACTCTGGGTGTTCTGATGCCAACATCTGGCAGCGTCCTGTTCTCAAACCCAGGGTTCCCCTTTCCCCAGGCCTGGCCACTTGCTGGGGATCCTCAGGTCCTTGCTGGGGATAGGAACTGTACTTATAAATGGCAGCCTGCAGATGAGGCCCTGGGGTCCTGTGAACAGACCCAGGGATGTCACAGCACGTCCTCTGGAGGCACGTTCCATAGACCCCATGCACCCAGGGGCGCTGCCTCTCTGAGCTCCGGGGAACTGCTGCCCTCTGCCCTGGAAACCCTGGTCTGACCATCAGCGAACCACATGTGGTCCCCGGACTGAGTGGGATGCGGTGACCCCCGCACAGGACGCTCGGTGCCAGCAGAGAGCACGTCCGGCTAGTTGGTGAATGGCCTCTGAGCTCAGGCCACATGTCCTACCCGGGCTCCTCACTTCCCTCGGCCATCACGGCCTCTCCTTCAGGACCACCGAGCACGCGCGTCACGATCCGCCAGCGTAGCAGGTGGCATCTGGGAACATGCTCCCGCCTCAGCCACCAAGCCCTCCGGAGGGTTGGAGACCATGCGGGTCACACGGAACCTGTTAGTCCCCTTTCGGACCCTGCCCACGGACCACCGACTGACACCTTCATTCTTTGGGCTTTTAATCATGAAGCTATGTAGGCATGCCACTTTGTAGCCAATATAGAGGAAGGAAGACACCAACCAGCAAAGGAAGGACTTTGAGGTTTGCCACTGAGAGTGCAGACTGACTAGATCGCAGGTCAGGGCTGTGGGGTCACATCTGATCCAGTGACCTTCAAAAGACATAATTACAGTAAGACAGCAGCGTTCATGCCAATATGAATAGTTTCTTACTTGAGATAACTGATCCCAAAGGATGGCAGGAATTATTTCCTTATGTATTCTACTGGCATTTGTTTTGTCAGAACATAACAAATTATACATAAATCCTGCTTTATAAATGGTATGCTGTGCTTTAAATACAGCCCAATATGTCATTCTGTCAGAGATTAGCAATAGCAAACAGTTTTGTTGATTGATTCATTATTCTCAGCGCCCAATTGAAAAAATTATTACTGAATTTACGATGAAAAATTTCCTTTAAAATGAATTATTTAAATAGTTTATGCTGAAATAATAATAAAGGCATTTTTAGTTTTTGCATGTTAAAAGTGCTCCTGAGTTGCGGGCATATCTTTCTCCTCACACTGATTATTCCCTGTAGCCTTAATGATGGATTAGATGGCTGTATAAATGACACTTGGCTATAATTAATGTGTGACAGCACGGGTGGCTTTTTAAAGAACCTGGAATCTTTCAGGAAACTCTGCAGCCTAACTTTACATCACCTCGAAATTCTTGTTTTTCATTTTATCACCCATTCATCTTTATTTCTGAAGCGCCCAAATGCCCTCGCTGAATTAACAACACATGGCTTCGGCAAACCCAATGACGGTGCTCACTACGTTGCTGAATAAAATCGGCGATTTCATCTAAGTGGCTTCACTGACTCGGAGACAGAATTAAGCCCGTGTTATCATACAATGTTTGCCTTTTGTCTTTTTGGCAGCAAATAACTTGATTTTGAGTCGTAAAATAGGTGGTCTTTCTTTCCTCAGGTGGTGGCTAACCAGTTCATGGAGGAATCCATAGCTTTGATCCCTGGGTTGAACCCTATCACCTGCAAGTGAGGCTTCCTATTCCAGATCTCTGCCATGATACCTTCTGAACTCTAGGCCAATTATCATGAATTCAGAACTCTGTGTTTTCATGTTCATACAATTTTGACCTTCCTCTTCCTCTTTGACCGCAGAGCTCTCTCATTTCGACTCAGTGAAAGCCACACTAACGTGGACTCCTCTGTGAGTTTTTGTTCAGAGACCAGATGAGGAGAGAAACGTGGTCTCTCTGCATCTGGCTGTTACTGTCCATCTTGCTTGAGCAGTGACCTTCTGATGATGGAGCTACTCCCAGCATGCATTAATTCCTCCTTTTATGGATTTGGTTTCAATTCTGTGCCAACACAGAGGAAAATCTCCAGATCAGGCCATCGTGAAGAGCCTCTTGACTTTGCTGTTATTCTGCTTATTTTCTAGAACTCACCCCACACCTCCCTTCCTCCAAAGAAGGGACTAGAACAAAATAATTAGAATAATTAAAACTCTCTTCTCAGGTTTCATGTGACCCATTTCTTTAGGAATCCACAGTTTCAATTTCTGGGCTGAAACCTTACCCCCTTCACTTTAGTTTTTGATTTTCTGGTCAGGACGTTTGTTACTATGCTTTTGAGCTCTAGGCTAATGAAGTACAATAACACATTAGTATGAATATAAATACATAATTAGCTCTTAGGCATTAAAGCTATTATTAGCCTAAGTGCATTTTTTTTCACAAAATTTAAGAGTTAGAAAGAAAGGTCAGTTGGATTGTTGAGTTTATACTAAGAACAAGAGCAAGAGTGACAATAGACAACTTGGCTTTGAAACCTGTTGGACTGTGGGTGGAGGAAGGAACTTTCCCCAAACAGCCCGAAGAAGGCATGAAGTCCGGGTCAGCAGAACTCACCGGGAAGAGCAGGCATGAAAGGGAAGCATGGAGGCCCAGGAGCACAACCTGGAAAGCGGAATCTTGACTGGAACTCACGGCTGGACAGACAGCCTAACCGAGCTGGAAACAAAATCGAACCTTCATGAGACCCAAACTGTACCTTTCTTAGCGTTTATAACATTTCTGTTAAAACTCTACAAGTGGATCTTGTGCAGTTTAATGATGTCCTTGTCACAGAGAACCCTTCATAAAAGTCCAAAGAATGAAACATTTTGAAGTAGAAGTTATTCTTAGACCCGTGACATGAGAGCAAGACCTGGACCCTTGAGAAATGCTCTGTTGTCAGAGGAGCCAGGAGCCAGGCTTGTCCTGTTTAGAATGTAGGTTGATTTTGTGACCACACCTAACAAGGAGACATGGTGATAGATTGGGTGTTTCCAAAGCTCTTGCTTTATCTATGGTTGATGGGAATTGATTAAAAACAACAACAAAAAAAAGACTCATAAAAATTTATCCTAATGCCATTGCGCTCACTCAGAAACTTTTCATGAAACTTACATACCTTCTCATCCTCGCTGGTGCCTAACCAGAACATTCGGCTGCATCTATACCTGCATCTTCATCTCCACATATGCATATCTAAATAAATGGTCAGTTTCCTCAGCAAAGCCTAACATTTCAGGAGGTTCGCAGGGAGTCTTTGTCTTGTGTTTCAACACCAGTTGAAGAAAGGGAAATAGTAATGGGCACGGAGATGCCCTGAACTGTGAGGCAGTTAGACAGAGACCTCAGTTGATTCTTTAGGAGGCTTGAGAGTTGGGATGTCTATTCAGTATTGTCCTATTTTGGGTCAAGAAGGCTTGCCTGTCAGTGTCCATCAGACAGCTTGGTGACGGGCTTCCCTGGTAGGGGTGGTCTTGAGTGAGGCAGCTCCTTTGTCCAGGCTGCCCCAGGTGGAGACTCCACTAGGAACCCTCGGGATGGAACACTGGCAGCTGCGGCCCTCCAAGAGTAACTGGGCACTCTTCCCAGCCACTTCCTGTCCAAAGTACATCCTTCCTGTTTGGACAGAGCTCCTCCAGTCTTCTGGAGGACTCATTCCTCTTAGGAAGATTAGCAGGAAAGTGATGGCACTCCCTGCGTCACAAGGACAGCCCTGCACCAGAATCCCGGGGCTCTGCGATGTGACTTACAGTCGTGACACTCCCTAAACTCCATCAGGGTTTTCTCGTCTCAGAACTTTCTAATGGCAAGAGGCCTGCCCGTGTGTAGGACCCAGGTGATATGGTCAGGGCTGCTGGCCCTCCGGGTGGTCCTCCCTGGAGCCGTTTTCTCAAAGAGCTGGCAGCCTCTTTCCCTCTCAGTGTTGGGAATGGCATTCCCAACTGTGGCACAGAGGCTTCCAGTACCCAGAGAGGCCTTCTCCGCAGTGTGCCTTCCTTTTTGCAGAGGGGCTCATGATGCAGGGATTTGTCCTTTGGCTTGCCCTGGATCACTTGGCCCCCAGCTCCCCTGATGCAGAGGGGCCTGAAATCTTCATCAGGGACCTGAGCATTCCATGTTTTCACTTGGGAAACAAAAACATGCCTTCCAAATCACAGTTCAGGAAGTAGCTTGGAAGCAATGAGAATCTTACTATTGTTTTAGAAGAGCAAATGGATGGTCCTCTAATAATGTGAATGGCAAGACGTAGGAAAAACTTGGAGAGGAGAGATTGTTATGAACCAGGTGGTTTCACAAGCGACCAGATCTTTTCTGAGCTTCCTTCAAACGAGTCTGGTCTTTTGAAAATACAACAGTGGTGATCAGCGTGATTTTGACACTTGTGGTTTCTAGAACCTTTGGTTGCATTGTTTTCTTTTTTTCACTCTCACATCCTTTGAACAGCATTCACTTTTTAACAAAATATTTATTGAATGCCTCCCCTGTACCAGGCTCTACGCTGGGTTCTGGGAGGAGAGCATTAACAAAAAGGCAAAGTTCTTGGCCCTGGATTTTCCATGCCCTGCTAGGGATAAGCACAGTTTTATATCCATCCATCCATCCATCCATCCATCCATCCATCCATCCATCCACCCCTCTCTGCATCCATACATCATGAAAAGCCGTTTAGACTGAACAGTGAGGGAAAAATTCATGCAGATGTGGGAAGAAGAGTGTTCCAGGCAGAAGGCACAAATGTAACATTGTCCATGCAGCGATATGCTGGGCATGCCCTGGGAGCAGCCAGGGTGTGGTGAGACCAGAAAGGGCAGAGTGGGGAGAACATGGGGAGACAAGGCCAGTTAGTGAGAGGCACCCACCTCGTCTGACCTTGATGGGCTTTATAATGACGTTAGCTCTTCTGGGACTAAAAAAGGAAGCTGAACGTTTTTAGCAAAAAAGTAACACGCTGTGATTTACATTCCAAAATAATCCCTCCCGGGGCTTTGTTGGTGACAGGCAGTAATTACTGATACAGAGAAGCTGGCCGGAGGCTATCACAGGAGTTCAGCAGGCGTGGATGTTGTCTCAGGCTGGCATGGTGGACGTACAAAGGAGAAGGGGTCTGGGTTTATTTTGATTCTGGATCTGTAGACTTTTCTAATTATGTATGAGATATGAGAGGAAAAAATATTTGAAGATGATTCTGATGTTCCTGGACTGAGCCACTAGAGGTGTGGTCATACAAAAGGGGACAGAGTTTGTAGGAGTGATGTGTTGAAGGTCCCGGTGAGGTCAAAGGATATTGGAGTCAGGACTTGGTGAGATGGGAATTGCAAAGTTAGGAGGTGATGGACACAAAGTGGGTGTGTGAAACTGTGGTTAGGGGTGTTTAGAATGTAAATGAGCTGTCGAGTTTGAATGTATAAATAATTAAGGGTTTGGTTTAGGGAGTGAGTGGCTGCTGTGTGGAGGGGCAGATCTTTTGTCAAGGATAATGCTGAGGAATTGGGAAGTTGTGTAGGTGTGTCCTGAAGTCAGCAAGAATGTTGACAGAGTAGCGGTGGAGAGGAGGACCGCAGGCCGGCCACCAGCATTTGCTAGAATACGAGGGGTGGTTTGTAGATGACGGCAGGGAGGTAGAAACACCACGATTCATGGCTGGGGCTTGGCGGAGGGATGGTCTTGCTGTGGCCGGGCCTATCACAAAAGGGTTTAAAGAGCCATGATGGAAGATCAGCCACCTCTTGAGGGTGCTGCAGGAAGGCTGTTTTAGATAGAGATGGCTTTGGGGAGTTAGATTTGGGTAGAGGAAGAAGCTGATATCCACAAAAACAAGTGAAATTGCAGGGCTTTTAGCTGGTGAAGCATCTCATGGCCCCCGGGATACAGAGGAAGAGTTTCCACAGTCAACAAGGGGCAGGAGATGGAGTCAGAAAAGGTATGTAAAAAGCCATGTAGCGGTTAATATTGGGAGGGAAAGTGTGGTCTGGGAGCCCTGGGCTTGTGTGATTGACGTAAGGAGGCCTGAAGGCCACAGAGACGATGGTTGTGGAAATGTGGCATTTGACAGGAGGGAGGAGGGAGGTTTTGGCAGAAGTACAGGAAATCTGCAGCTCCCACTAACAAGGGATTGCGGCCCTGGAGCGTGGTCAAGCTTCCTACTGATCTGTTGGAACATCCTTCTGTACATGGGGTTCAGAGAGAAAATGAAGGCAATACCAATATTACAGACACGAGGGAAGGAAGCTCTTGACCGTTTCTCTCTGTTCCCACAAAGCCCCCACAAGATTATTGCTTAATTGTTCTAAATTCTGGTTTCATCATGTCATTTCTTACTTCAAACTTCTGTCAATATCTTTCCCTTGTTTAACATTCCTATTTTCTTAACTTGACATTTACTATTTTCCTTGTTCTTCTGATGTATACATTTATTGTTTACCTAACTTACAAAGAGTGAATATTCATTGCTTCAACCTTCTGGATAATCTTTTGTTGCCTTATCTCTCTGACCCTGAACTTGAGACCACTTTTCCTGCACTCCCATCTCCTGGCCCCTGCTGATAAAATGTTTCATGTACTCAAGTTAGAGCACTGTCTTTAGGTGTCCATGCCAGAATGCCTTCCCCATTCTTCTGTGTCTATAATTTGCTTGGCATTTAACTGCCAGCTCAATTTCAGCCTACTTGGGCAGTGATTGCTCCTGTCATTGGAATATATTCCTTTCTGAACATATAACATATTGCTTTCATCAATACAGCAAGGCTTAACACCAAGCATTTGCTCACCAAATATTCAATACTGCACGAGTAGCACCTGTTGATGCATTATATGATGTCCTCTAGGAAAAATGAGTTAAAACAGCCAACCCGTGTTACAGCTAACCTGGATTGTCAGCTTGATTGGATTGTGAGACCCGTAGGAAATGCCAAGGATCAGGAGACTTTTGGTGTGACTGTGAAGCGTGTTTCCAGAGATGGTTGGCACATGGTATAGAAAATAGAAGGTTTGCTGGTGGGACTGCAAACTGGTGCAACCAATCTGGAAAGCAGTATGGAAATTCCTTAAAAAACTTGGAATGGAACTACCATTTGATCCAGCTATTCCACTCCTTGGCCTATACCCTAAAGAT
>PVHX01001599.1:14700-96158 GCA_004024805.1 Geosciurus inauris
TCACAATTGCTAAACTGTGGAAGCAACCCAGATGCCCTTCAATAGATGAATGGATAAAGAAACTGTGGTACATATACACAATGGAATATTATTCAGCAATAAAAGAGAATAAAATTATGGCATTTGCAGGTAAATGGATGGAATTGGAGAACATTATGCTAAGTGAAGTAAGCCAATCCCAAAAAACCAAATGCCGAATGTCCTCTCTGATTAGTGGATGTTGATACATAAGGGGGGTGGGAATGGGGAACATAGGAGAAATGGAGGAACTCTGGATGGGACAGGGGGAAGGTGGAAGGAGGGAAAAGGGAAGGGGTGTGGTAAAGATGGTTGATGGAGATGGTCATCACTACTCTTGGTGCATGTATGAAGACACAAATGGTGTGACTCTATCTGGTTTGCAACCAGAGAAATGGAAACATTGAGTTCTATATATGTACTATGACTTGAAATGCATTTAAATCAATTAATTTTTAAAAAAAGGAAATGGAAGGGAGAAACCCACTCTGAATGTGGACAGGACCATCGGACATTCTGGGGGCCCAGATGGAACAAAAAGCTGAAGGAGGAGGAAGGAGCAGTGGGCGCCAGCTCCATTCCCTGGAGCTGGTGTGTGAGCTGCGGCCATTTCTCATCCTTACCAGACTCCAGCTCCTCTGCTTTCCCGACGTGGACTCTCACCAGGGCCTCTCCAGGGAGTTTCCAGGCCTTCGGTCCTGGAGTTGGGCTGCATTATTGGTCTCTCGTGTTCTGAGGCTCCAGCTTCTTGGACTGAGCAGCTCCTGGTTCCTCCAGCTCTCCAGCCTGCAGATGGCCGTTGTGGGACTGTCCAGATCCCGTGAGCTAATCAAATAAATCCCCTCTTAGAAGTATATATCTAGACATCCTGTTCCTCTAGAGAACCCTGACTTGTTCAAGTAGCTATTTTTTCATTAACTCCAAAGTCACTTATGGAGAAGCTTTGTCCCAGATACTGTCTTAACTACGTGGGCCCTTTGAAGTCAAGGTATCTTTTGGTTCTTCTTCATGACAAACATCTTTATTGGACACCTTTTAAAATTCATGTTTAATGAAAAGTAAAATGGACATTTGTGCAAGCAGCACTACCAAGGCATGTTTGACATTTACCTGGCAGCACGTTTCCATTTGGAAATATACTTCTTTGAAAATGCCCTGTATTCAGAGAATAGCAGGTTTGAGGCCAGCCTTAGCAACTTGGTGAGACTCTGTCTTAAAATTAAAATAAATAAATAAATAAACAATAAATCAGTAAATAAATAAATAAAAGATTAAAATAGCTGGGGATATAGCTCAGTGGTAGAGCATCCCTGGGTTCAATCCCAGGACCTAATAACAACAAAATGCCCTGCATCCATCATCTATTGCTGTTTTAACAAATTGCAAATTACCATGTTCTTAACACAAGTTCGTTATCTTACAGCTTTGTAGTCCAGAAATCTGGAACAGGTCCACAAGCACTGGGTTCGAGGTGCCAGAGGGACTTTCTGGAGACTGTAGAGGAAATTCCATTTTCTCTCCTTTTTCAGTTTCTAGAATCTGCCCCCAGTCCTTGGCTTGTAGCTCCTTCCACATTCTGCCTCCCTTTGACATAGTTAAGGAGCTTGTAATTATGTCAGGGCCATCTGGATAACTAGGGTCATTTCCGCCATTTCAAGGTCATCTGTTAGCAATCTTCTTTATACTGCACCCACAGTTCCCCTTTGCTAGGTGACTTAATAAGTCCAGCGGATTCATGCTAATGTGGACATCTTTAGGGGCCATCGTTCTGCCTACCACAAGCCCTTGGGAATGAGGCATTGAGGTCATCTTGGTGGTGACAGTTTTTTTTTTTTTTTTGGAACCAGGGATTGAACTCAAGGGTATTCCACCACTGAGCCACATCCCCAGCCCTATTTTGTGTTTTATGTAGAGACAGGGTCTCACTGAGTTGCTTAGCACCTCGCCATTGCTGAGGCTGGCTTTGAACTCGAGATTCTCCTGTCTCAGCCTCCCAAAGTGCTGGGATTACTGGCGTGGGCCACTGTGCTCGCTAGTGACAGGTTTCTGAAGGACGGAGATCATACTGTGATGCCGCAGCACTCAGAAGTAGAGGTCGCCACTGCCCACATTGACTCCCAATCACCCTGGACATTTGGGCATGAGACATTCAGTGTCTGATCCTGCAGGTCTTCTTTAGGGAAGCCTGCAGTCCCATCATAAGTCTGATTGACCTGTTTGCTCTGATAGGAGAACTTAATGCAATTCATCAGAAGGAAGGATGGAGGAAATTCTTCTAAAGGGAGAAAATGAGTTGGCAGTAGGACGGGTTGAGTGTTGGCTTCCTTCCTGGAAGCAATCCACTGTCTCTTAATCCCCAAATCGCCGCATTCCTGTTGAGAGGAGCTGGGTGTCCATGTGAAGTCAGGTGTGCCCCCATCTTACTGGAGGCTGAGATGAGCACGTGACTCGCCTGTCTCCCGGATGGAGACAGCACGCGGTGCAAGCTTCACAAGAGGCTCCGGCTGGCAGATCAGCCTGCAGCCATGCATCCCCAGGGAGCAAAGGTTCAAACAAAAAGAACAGCAAATGTACCGAAAGACAGACTGGGAGGCGCACAGGTCAGGAAAGCTAACGTCACAGAAGAGGTATTACAAGGCAGGCGATCGTTGGTACTTTTTAATTAAATGAAATTACTCTCCAGAGACAAGAATTGTTGAAGGATTCTTCCAATAAAACAGAAATGGGATGTCTAATGTGCACATGAAGATGAAAACCTAAGTGTACCCTGTACAGCATTAGCTAGAATCTGCTCAAAAATTAATACTGTGTTATTAAAATAAAAATTATGTTTAATTTGGAAATTCTGCAGCCAGTTTATCTAAGGATGATTGCACCTATACAGCTTTTCCCTAATTTGTCTACATGTTGGAAATGGGGAAAAATGGGGAAACTTTTATCAATATTTTTATTGTTCCAGCAAATATAAAGTTATATACAGCTATCAAATTCCACTGTAACTTTATTTCCTTTGGCTTTTTTTCCCTTACACACATTTCTCCTCATTGTTCCTTTCCAAAGTCCCATTTACAAGACCTTTTTTTTCAATTCATACTGAGACATTAATGGTACAGAAAATCTTTTATTTTTATTGCTTAAGGTGTTATTCATTTGATGTTTGTAGGGTGTTGGTAAAATACGGGTTGTTTAATTATGGAATTCTTTTTCTCACTTTTTCTTGTACTAACTACATAGTTTGGTAAAAAGTGTTTTAGCATTTTTTAAATTACTGACCTTCATTTCACTCTGGAAAACAGGTTAATTTGAGTGACAGTGGTATTATGGGATTGAAATACAGACTTAAAATTCATAAAGAAACCATCTGTACCTTAATTCATTGAGTTGACATATTTATTTTTACCAGGTTGAACCCAGCATGACCCATTCTCCATGCCCCTGGCAGCAGTTCTAGATTTCATGGAGTCGATTGTGATCTTAACACGCTGTTCTCATTTCTGACAGCATTTGCAGATTTCACATTTTCAAGAGCACATTCTTCTCCCTGTGCTCTTGGATCCAGTCCTGTGAGGGGTGGAGACACCATGCTTACCACCTGGGTTCTGTTTCTTAACGGAAGGCCCATAAAATGGTGGTGCTGGGAGAAGCCTTGGAGAGTGTGGAGTGTGGGTGATCACTGAGACTGCCCCTGGCCCCACCCTTGCTCTGCTCTGGGAAGAGACAGCGCTGTTCTAATGTGTGTTCGCTGTGCTGGGGAGGGCCCTTCTATCCAGGGTGCCAAGAGGGTGCAACAGGGATGAATTCGGCTGGATCGTGCTGGTTACATCTCTACCCTGGGCTGCAGGTGCCTCCTTCTCTGTAAGAATGCATCTCCCTCTTCAGCTCTCCAGGACAGGAGGTTCCTTTGCCGACATGCTTATGTGGGTGAATCATAATGCAGGCTGGAAACCAGAGCCCAGCAAGGGTGCTGGACCTCAACGAAACCTCTTCTTCCTTCCCACGTTCATGTCAGAGGCCAAAATGAACGGCTGTCATACTACCTGCCTTTACCTGTGGGTAATAGAGCTGGCCTGGATAAGCAGGAGCAGGCACAGTTCACCGCTGATTGGATGATGTGTTTTATGGTATTGGTACCCCACTGTTTGGCCGGGGCCTTAACCTGATATTATAAAACTGCTTCTGGAATGGGGTCAAGAGATGGGGACAGACAGAATTTTAGAAAAAAACAAGAGCAGTAGGAACTAATCTCCAGGGAGTTTAGAAAGAAGAGAAGTGAAACTAGATTAAGGACCTAGAGGACAGGGACACCAGCATGGGGCATTCTGAGCTCACAGGCCTGATCCCTTAGATAGGTGGAACTCACAGCACTCACTCCCCATGAAGGGTACATATGCTTTTCAAGTATGCACAGAACATTTGCAAATAGTGACCTCACACTAATTCACAACGCCTCTCCAAATCGCCATGAGACTGAGTAAGTCTCCTGCCTCCTACTTCCAGAAGTTTCACAGTGACGGTTTCCTCATCCTTCCACTTTGTCTCCCTGAGGAAGCTTTCTCACGTGGTTCCTGTTCCTTGTCTGAGGCTCACCAAATCTTGTGAGAGGGATAGAGCAGAAGATAAGAGTACTACAGTGGGTGACCCCTGTGGGAATTGAGGTAGGGAGGCACTTGTGGGAGGCCAATGGATTAATCCACTTCCAGCCGAAAAGGATTTATATCCAGTGTGGTGGGAGAAAGGCAGTCAGTGGTCACTGCAGGAAGGCTGTGCTGTAGCTGCACAAGTGTCATCCATAACTCACTTAACCTCTCCGAACCTCATCCGCCTCACGCATGGAATGAGGACACATGTGCGAACACGTTAGCAGTGCTGGGCACATGATCGCTGCTCATCTAATGTGCGAGGGGCCACGTGGGTTAAAGTTAGGGACATGTATATGACACTTCTATGTGGACCATAGATTGAAAGTTGTTTCGTAATTGATTCTCTTTTTGAGGCCCAGAAGATTAAAAGACAATTTCAGGAGCTCTGGAATACAATATTTGAATAAGTTATCTGAATGAAAATTCAATACAAATATGTTTTTATACATAGTTGCAAACTTCTAGGTGTTTGTAAATATCTAAATAATTAACTGAGTTTTTTCAGCCATTATTCCCACATATTGGGAGTCATGTCAATAGTGTACAGCCTACGAATACCTGGCAGTTACATGAGTACGATTTAGACCACACATAAAGAATTTTTTACAAGACACAAAAATAAAGATGGTGCATCTAAAATTTTAAATCCATCTAAGAATTTATTTAGTGTTTCAGCATTTCCAGTTTGTACTTGGTGCACAAATTCAGCCTCAGGTCCCTCTATAATTGGCAGATGCACTTGTCCCTGAATCCAATATAACTTCAGCTAAACTGTAATTCCTTCCACTACTAATAAAATAGAGCCTCATCAGAAGTCCCATCTCTCTGTTATTTTCTGCTGTAACTACCCACAACATAAACTTAAACTTTTTAACACTAGTCACTTTTTCAATCAGAATGAAAGAATGAGATGTTTTCATATTTTAAGACCTTCTTTCATTGAAGCAACTCTATCATGTGAATTTGACTTGTGCATGAGCTAGAACACGGATCATAAGAAATGATCTTAATTGAAAATCAGGAAGAAAAAGAGGACACAAAATAGGCCACACAAAATATGTGAAAAAATGCAACAAATACAAAGCACGGTCCTGTGCTTTGATATTACTCAAGGCTAGTTAAGAGGCACCCTGAAAGAAGACAGGGAGCAAGTCATCAAATTAAATGTGCAAAAAATAACAAACAAGACCTAAAGGAAGGTCCAGTGGAAAGACAAGGAAACAGGCGCCCAGCAGGAGGGAGCTTGGACCCTTACAAAGAGGGAGGCAGAGACCCTCAAGCAGACTTCCTGGGAGGCCATGCTGCATCCAAGACATACTTTCTTCACCACTAAATCCCACCATTATCTGTACCCACCTCCATCCTCTCTAGCTAAGAGGACATGATGTCCCTTCCCCATCAGCCGCTTCTTTCAGTCACGTCGCCATCCTCCCATTTATGAATTACTCCGGAAATGCGTCTCCTGACATCCCCAGTGTCTCCTGGAAGCTGAGGTGATGACATCTGCTGACCCCAGAAGCTGCCTCTGGGCTGCATTCTGCTTTCCTTGTGCTATCAGATGTCTTCTAGGAGCTTAAGACAGCTGCTGCTTCCATTTCCTTTGTATCTGGTCACTTCTAAATTATAGCATTCTAACTGCTGAAAAATAGTAATCCAGCCAACAAATTCAATGGCGTTTGAGAAGTCTTCCTGTCTTCTCTTTGTCTTTAAATAACACCCTTCTCAAGTTCCCTTCATCTAGGTTTTATAAAACCCAGAATCCTAGCTCTCTGCTCAGACCTCTCTGCATCTTTCAAAGGCTAATTTCCTTGTTCCTCCCTGCTTCCCAGCTCTCTCCCATCTACGAGATTTTACAACTGCCTTGTTCAATACCTACTCAACTTCAGAATTCTTACCCACTTTCTCAAATTTTTACAAGCACTTTCTATACTTCCCAGGGTCCAAACTTGAAACTGACAAACAGGACACCTGTCTGCTTTTGTACTTTGCCACCTGGATGCCTCCTTGACACTTGGATGCTCACATAGCTGGAGGCCAAGTCCTCACTTTACTGAGTGTGGTGGTGTTCCTACCTCCAGGAGACTGAGAAGCTGTGCTTCTGTCTGCATCTGCCACTCCAGACCTATTTACTCATTGGCCACCAAAAATAATCTGGATGTTTCACCATCATCTTGCTTAGGTCCTTCTCTCCTCATGTGTGGAGTACTAGAAGGACCCCACAGCTGGCCTGTCTGCAGTGCTCCCCAGGCAGTAGTCTTCATCAGGCATACTCACACTGGTGTCCTAGCACAGGTCCCATCATCTTCAGTGGCTTCTCACGCTCTCATATACCTGCCCTCCCCAGGGTCCAATGCCCTCTGCTGACCACTATGGCTTTGTGAACCCCACCTCCAGGAGACTCTTCTTGGCTTGGCTGTTCTGCTCATTATAAACTGGACATAAATGGCACCACGCTGCCCAGGGCTTCACGGGCTCTAGGTCCTCCCCCTGCCGCATCTTTTCTGCCTAATTAAGTGTCTCACATTTACCCTCACCAGTTCCTAAAGCCTTTCCTGGTCATCTCAGACCACTCTCTTGGGTTGTGCATACACAAAATGACACCTGATATTCCAGTACCCTTGGTGCCTGGGAGAGTGCTTTATCCTGTGTAGGTGCTTAGTCGAAATCTATTAGCTGATTTTCTGACCAGAAATTGCTCATACAATTATATCTCCTTCCTCTGTAGATTCCCTTTTCTAAGATTCAATTTTTCATTTTCATCTTTTCCAAATTTTCCAAAGCATGTCATGCTCAATTCTTAGCTTTTGGAAAACAAATACTACTCTTTGTACATTTCTAGGTCAAAAGAGTGGCCTAATGCCACTGAGGTCAGCTGATTGATCCTCCCAGCACCGCTAGGGATTGTCTTCTGGCAGGAGCCATCTTGAGCATCTGGCTTCGGTGACAGCATCCACCCTGCCCAGGACAGCTCCGCTTTACGTCTGCGGGGCTGAGTCAGCAACTAGCGCTTCTCATTTTCACTCTCAAAGATGCTCCTCTTTTAATGATGTATGGTCACCTACATTAGCTCTTGTGAAAATGTATTTTTCCCTAATAGAAATTAAAAGGAAATATTCTGAATATTTTAATCATGTGTCATTTAGTATCCTCACTATTAAAGCCCAGGGGTAATTTATTTTTTTATTTGAAGAGCTGAATTTTTTGATTTGGAGGGGACTGTGCTTGCTCCGAGGTGTACCGCCTAGGCGACGTGCGGTCAAGTGTGCAGGCAGGCTGGGACACATGAATTTATAATGGGCACCACGCAGGGACGAGCTGAAGGCAAGCCTGTATGTGACTAAAGGAAACCACAGAACAGCCTTCAGGGCAGAAGGTACCAACTGGCCTGTGCTCAAACGGAGCTGCAGCTTACTGCGAAGGAAGCCGCTTCTGAGCTCAGCCAGCTCAGACCTGAGCAGAGAAGGGGCAAACCAGTGAGCAGAGGGGGACGGTGGATGAAGTCAGGGCTGGAGGAAGAAGGAAGGGGCCGTCTGGGCTGGTTCTAACTCCAGGTCAAGGTTCAGCTGCACTGGTTGAAAGAATCAAGAAACTGTGTGTATTTCCTCTGCGACGTGGTGGCAATGTTCCCCTCACACTCCAGGGATCCTTCACCCAGGGCTCTTGGATTTCAGCAGGGGATTTGCTGTCCAATGTGGATAGTCCTGATTCATGGCAAATTTTTGCATCATTTGTAGGAAACTTTCAGATGAACTTGGAGAAAATACATACTCAGGCAGCTGAAAAAGCATGTTTTCACTCTGAAAAGGACAAAAAAAAGGAATCATTTTAAAAATGCCTTCTGTTACTTACATGTGAAAAACTCAACCCGTGTGTGAGTGCATTCCCAGAAAGGTCTGTAGTTCCTCTTATTTGGAATATAATTTATAGTAATGATTTATTTCACCTGGGAAAAATATGCAGCTCCACTACATAAAATCTTATAGATGCTTTATAATTATTTTCAGAAGGCAGGTGCCTTAATAGCATAATTGCTTTGTCTAAAATCCTGCTCCCAATGAAGTCTGTGGCTGCATCTCAATCTTCATTTGTTCTTGTTCTTGTTCTTGGTGGGTCCTGATGGACAGGTGGCAATTGTGCAATTATACTTCTGCCAGTTCTGGTCTGAAGTATCGGGACTTGGAAGGTCCACTTGTCTTGTCAGAGTTTAAAAAGGCACCCAAGTTTTACCCCCAGCTCCTGCCTTCACCTGCCTTGGAGAAAAACTCTGCAGTGCTGTTCGGGTTGGGCTCAACCGCTGGGCACACATGTGCTGGCGGGTGGAATTCCTCTGTCACCTTCCCGGTGGACGGAGTGAGGCTGGGAGGGATGGGAAAATGAAACTTGAAGGTATTAATTTTTAGACTCCCAGACCAGTTGCTGTACCTGTCACTTCAGGCTTCTGAATGTCATTACTGTTGACAGAGATGAACAGCATGTCCTAATTGAGGGCTTGTACCTGCAGCTCGACAGCAGTGGCTTCCTTATTGGCACTAGCATAAGGCCCTGGTCCCCAGGCCTGGTGTTCTGAGAGGCAGCAACCGTTTCCGCAGAAGGTGTCCTTGGAAGAGGGCAGTCGAAGGGCAAGCCAGCGTCCAGAAAAAATCCCTCTCTCCTCTGTGCCCGGCTTCCCTGCCCGTCTCCTGCAACCTTTACCTGTACGCACCGAAATTTTTCCAGGCTTGCAAATCCCTTGTAATATATAAACGAGGCTGGGGGATGGGTGCCGAAGAAGAAAAATAGAGAAAAACGAATAGTGTGATGGGAGGGGAGACCAAGAGAACAAATATTTGAGCTCATTTACACGAAACCTTGCAATTTTTATATTGTGTCTCCAGCTCATTTGTCTGTTCACATATTGCTGCCTTGTGGTTTAATCAGCTGTTAAGAAGCAATAGCTTTATGTCAACATCATGCCCATATGTATAACTGTGTGAATACCAAATTCACTCACACCAGTGAATCTAAGCTATTGGTTATGCCTTGGTTAAACTAAAACGATTTTCAAATGAGTTCAAAAGAGCCACATGAGTTTATCTTTAACATCCTTTGTAAGTACAGACCTATAGATACTTAGGATCATCATATAAAAATAGCTGTGCTTGGCATGCAATGAACATTCCATAACCACGCATTTACTCTAAATAAGTGAGACTGCTCTCATAATCCAGGGATAAAAATAAGTTAAGTTTTCATATGTGTACATATAAGTGTGTTGTATATATAGATATAACCTAATGTTTTACTGAAGACTTAATGATTAGAATT
Organism: Geosciurus inauris; assembly: GCA_004024805.1. Lineage (NCBI taxonomy): Eukaryota > Metazoa > Chordata > Mammalia > Rodentia > Sciuridae > Geosciurus > Geosciurus inauris. The sequence goes on from PVHX01001599.1 coordinate 24,663, forward strand.
GTTAATGAATGCAATTGTCTTTTACCACAGGCCATTTTATAGCTGATTTGGAAAACAATAGCTATCAAGAATATTTGAGTCAGATAGATCAGTGTTTTGGATATATTTCTACCACTTATTATAAGTGTGATCTTGGTCAAATCACTTAACTACTACAAACTGATAAAAAGGGTAATTCTATAGACTAAATGAGCAGATGTTTTGAGTAGGCACTTTAGGAAAAAAAAAAACTATTCAAATGGCCTCTGCCATCAGGGAAAAACAAAGCTTTTTGAAAAACCACTTTAGAAAATGGTTTTCCAGTATGTAAAAAGTGGCATAGAAGTATATTTATGTGTTCCAACAATTCCAGTTTTAGGTGTATATTCCAGAGGAATGCATGCACACGTGCTCCAGAGGATAGATATAAAAACAAAATCTGTGGATGCATTTTTCAAAACAATCATCAACTGACCTTACTGTGGCCAATGGAGAATGGACAAATTGAATTAGGTATTAATGAAAATGATTGAACTACGGTTATAAACAATGACATCAGTGAATTTTACCAACATAAGCTTTGATTGAGCCAAAGGAGCCAGACATAAAGGAAGAAGTGTGGTGTCCAATGTGATCTTAAGAAGCCACTTGGCTACTTTGTACATGGAGAGATGCTCAGGTAGCAAAGCCATGAAGTGTTGGTGTGAAGTCAAGTCATAGTTGTCTGTGAGGGACATGAGGGGTTAGATTGAGGAGAGAAGACATGGGGTGGGTAATAGTCCATTTTTTGACCTTGAGGGTGCTAACCTGGACATTTGTATACTTTTCCTAATATGTGTTGTTTTCACAACAAGAATGCATCTTTAAAAAGCAATGCTTTTAGCTGTCTGTGCCTATTTCCATTAACTCTCCCAAGAGAATTTCACGTATTACATGAAAAACTATTTGGTCTTTTAAAATCCTATTTTTAACCCTGTGTCTTTCTGCCAGTGTCCTTGGTTAATGTCTGGTTTCTCAAGTCAGAATTCAAAAATGATTATTTTGGTCCATTGTGTTCAGAAGAAAAAAAAAAAAAACATGCTCGTTAGGGGAAGTACTCCCTCTGTTTTGGGAGTGTGGGATTGGGTAAGAAGATTTAAGCTCACAATTCCTGTCCTTGGTTGGTTACCCATATTTTTTTAGTATCTCTCCCATGTGATGTTTTCCATATTTGCTCCACATCCCTGGGGTAAAAGTAAGCCATCTTGCTTGGAAATTGTACAGAATTTCTGAGGATCTACAAGCAAACTGACTGTGAGGTCCCATCCCCTATACTTTACCTTGACTCCACCCTGGAGAGACAAGAGGACTGGGCTACTGTAGAGCAGCTTTCTAGACCCTAGAAAACTGGAGAGAATTGTTGTACTCCAGAATAACTTTTTGGACCCTAGACAAATTTTTAGTTCATACTCAACCTTAGGAAATTTGGAGGATTTCTTAAACATGCATTAGCACTAAACACTGAGAAGGAACCCACATTCATTCCCAGGCCTGAGAGACCTGGAGGTTGAAGGCCAGTGGCAGGGATGGGCTCTAGGTTGGAATCTCCAGGATTCCAACCACACATTGACCACTCCTGTTTCATCTCAGCTCACTTCTCCCTCAGTTTCACCATTAAACCCTCAGGGATGAGCAGAAGGGGGGTTGGGATTGGGATTCCCCCCACACTCAGGGTTTAGAACAGCCGGCAGATGAACTGTCAAGCTATCCGAGTGCTCATGTTCAAGAGACCCTTAATTTTACTTCATAATGGCCCCAAGAGTGGTGGCGTGAAGGAGGCAGCTGGGCATGACTCATGGAAGGCCTAACTCCATGTGGCAGGATCTCAGGACACACAGGATAAAGCCCAATATATACAGGGCTGGGAATGAGCCAAGGTTGCAGGTGCCCACAGGAGGCCTCACAGGTACCCACAGAGAGGCTGGGACTAACCAAAGTGCTCCTAAGGACTCCTCGGTGTGGCCTTCAGCAAAGTCCTGAGGCAGGGTCTCAGGAAGGCAGAATGTAAGGAAAGGGAAGACTTCAAGCTGTGTTTTGGTCTTTGCTCAGAGTACACCAACTACCTGCTTACCTGGTGATAGAGCTGAACAGCCCTCAGTAACCCCAAGACCTCTTTATTTGGCAATGTTGCCATGATTATTTTCTGCATTGTGTGCAGAAAATAATTTTTTATAATTTTGTGTGTATATATAGACACAAAAACATATTATATACATTACATAACTTTTTTGAGAATCTATTTTTTGAGAATCTATTTTTTGAAAAGTATATATATAATATTTTTTTTGAGAAACCCAGTTTAGTGGAGAACCTGAGTCAGTGGAGAACCTGAGTCAGTCCCCACCTGGGCATTAGGAGCTTGACAAGTAGATGACCTGATCCTGGAAAATTATAGAATTCGTCATACAACAAGAACACAGTAGGCAATAAATGTAAATCAAACCACAATTGCAAGGCAAGGCAACCAGAAAGACTCAAAGCCAAGTCATCAGGTCTAAAAAATGCCTCAAACAGAAAGGATAAGAAGAATCAGGTGGACAAAATAATTCCCACCAGCTGGGGCTGTAATCATCAGTTTCACCCAAGTTTCAGGGAGCCGAAGGTGACTGCTGATTGTTAGTAGAGTGCAGCTGCTCAGTGAACTCAGCTATGCAGCTTCCTCAGTAGTTCTGTGGTTCTTCCCACCTGCCCCACTGGTAAGCTCCTAATTTGTGTCGTGCACTCTTCCAAGCTAATAGAAACACCTCAGTGAGCAGAACAGACCAGGTCACTACCCACAGGAACTAGTGATAAGAGGGCCATGCCAAGTAGAAGGCATACTATTACACAGACTTCTGTGCCCAGTTTCAGGTAGTCTATACCCAGAGCATGGGTGAGGGATTGCCTGGTCCTGTTTGGGGATGGGGAATCTTCCACTGTGAACTACAGGAGAGTAACAGGTCCATGTTGGGGAGCAGTGGCAATTATCACCTGATTTTTCCTGGCTAAGAAACTGACAAGGTTGTCCACTGTGAGTGAGAGAGTGGCACAGAAGCTCAAGTTCTAGGAGATTGTTGAAGACTGCAAAGCACACAGGAGAGATGTGTGGAAACACAGTGGGGTCAGAACCATGGAGAGCCAGGGGGTTGGCAGTTGTGAATCACATGCAGAGTTTCCCCAGGTTTTCGGCTATTTGCAACCATCCAGATTGGATCTATCCAAGACTGAGGTTGCTGAGTGGGACTTAAAGAAAGATGATTGAGGAAAAGTTGGGGATTCTGGCAAAAAAGAGTTGATTGGATTGTAGAAAGATTCAGTATTGACTCCATATTGAAGCCCTCTGTTACATCCGTCCTACCGGTCAGTGTGGTATGGCCAGGATTGAAGAACTCTGGAATAGTAACTACAGTGGTCGTCCATAAGTTGAAAGGTATTAGTTTTGCATTTTAAAAATAGCCTCATTAGAAAAATTACAAGAACATTGGGTGCAAGATAAATACTTCAAAGGCTTTGGGACACTTGTTGGTTTCACAGTCTACTGAAATATTTAAAAGAGCTATGGCATTAGGCACTTTGAGAAGCAGTCACTAGACCAATTTTGACCATTTCAGTGACAACTTGCCTGCCAAAAGAAAACTCTAGATTGGAGGGTGATTCTGGCTCTACCTCATGAGCTTCCCTCGCCACTGAAGAGCCAGAGACCAAGGTGCTCACATCAGCCCTGGCTAATGGTCCAGCCCATCACCTCAGAGAACATTCTGTGGTCAAAGACAGAGAGTAGAAATAATGTCTGGTTTCTGTGTTTTGATCTTTTGCTTTTTCTTGGTTAGCAAGAAACCTGCTATGATTTGGGTTCCTTCAAATTAAAATTAAGGGTATGAGAATGAGGCCACTTTCGATTACAGCCCCAACTGAGCAAGACAACATGGGTCTAGTGAAGTGGAGAATAGGCACATGCTACTAATGGGCATCTTTTCAAAGGGGCACTCAGACCTTGGAAGCACTAGTGTCAGGGCATCCTCAGAATGACCGTTGCTCTCCTTCTGACGTTCTGGTATGGACATCAGCAGATTTATTTCATTTTATTTACATTTATTTCATATTATTTTATTTTATCTAGCAGGGTAGTTTAAGCAGGGAGGGCTGCCAGCAGATCAAAGCTAGGACATGTGCTTAAAGAGATACTGTACTAGGCAATCACCAATGAACTGGACCTTCTGGAGAAAGGCTTTACGGTCTTAGCCTCAACGTTTTCAATCACAATTCAAAGAAATGCTCCTCAATAAAGTCTAAGAGACCTTTCAGATCCCATATTATCTGCCTTTTGCAGATAGTATTTTGTGGGTTGTATATATTATCCCTCAATAGTGACTGGTGCTGCCTTTCTATCAAAAGAAAGTGCGGGATTCTGATGATGTCTTAAGGAGTGATCTCACGGGTCAGTGGAGTGGGAAACTGCCTGACTAGGAAACATAAAACTTAGGTTTGTGTCTGGAAGTTCCATCAACTGTTGTTGACAATGATTTCCACATTGGTAACTCGGGATTACGTATCCTTCCTGTTGCCGGATCAAGATGCAGTCATATATATGAAAGAACTCTGCTCACGTAACACAATAGGACCATGAAATACTATGTAAATGTGAGTGATTTGTGCTCTGTGCAAGTTCAATTGCATGTCATCATTAACGTGCAGAAGGCTAGGGAGTCTGCAGCAGCTTGGGGGTTTGGAGTGTGGGGTTCATATCCAGGGAAATCGGATTATATGTAGGAGGTCTGCCAGGGAAATTCTCTCCAAATTAATCTCCTAACAAGAGCAGTCCTAGCTAGCATCACTGTAGGTTTCTTTGTGTTACTTTATAGGTTGATACTAAAATTTATTTGGGCAAGAACATGGGCCATAACAGGTGAGGCAACTTTGAAAAAGAATAGCGGTGAAAAAATAGGGGCAGGAGATGGGGACAGGTGTGTTTGTTCTCCGTGAGAACAGGACACTCTGAGGAAGGGACATGGGGATGCTGTGAGGGTGGTGTCATGTAGCAAAAGTCATCAGTGCTGAGTGGAGAACCTATTCAGTTTGCTGATTTAGAATATTAAATTCATGAAAAAACATGAAATATTTCACAGCTATGACAATTTGCTGTCTTTTAAAAAACAGGACCCTAAATGACATTCATAGAAAGGAAAAACAACAAAACTGTAAAAATTACAGAATAAAATGTCTGTGGATATGCTCACAAACTTTGCTTATCAAGATGTAAATGCAGACGGACATGGTGGCGTATGCCTGCAATCCCCGGGAGGCTGAGGCAGGAGGATCGAGAGTTCAAAGCCAGCCTCAGCGAAAGTGAGGCGCTAAGCAACCTATTGAGATCTAAATAAAATGCAAAATAGGGCTGGGGGTGTGGCTCAGTGGTGGAGTACCCCTGAATTCAATCCCCAGTACCCCTTCTTCCCCCAAAAAAGCTATAAAATGCAAACACTGATAGGAAAAACTATTGAAAACACTAATAAAACCCTAAATCAGTAACTTCATAGACGTAAGTAAAAAATGATCAGCAGACTAGGAAAATATTTATATGGTATATGATGGAGGATTAATATCTAGAATACAAAGTGCTGTTGACATAAAATATTCAGAAAAAGAGGAAGGAAAGCGGGCAGCTGATGAGATGCACAGGACATTGACAATTAGGTCACAGAAGAGAGAATATTCTTTCTCTATTTTGTACAGTTACATATTTATGTTTAGTATTTCATAATGGTACATTTTATATACATATGTGTGAAGATGCGTAGCTCCAAAGTCTCCTCTTCCGTGACTCCCAGCAGTTACCCTGGGAAAGAGCATCGTGGGCCTGTTCTTGCCAGGCTTGTCTTCCTCTGCTGGACTCACTGGACCGCAGAGAATAAGAGGGCAAAGCCAGAAGTCAGGAGTAGAAACCCAAGGGTGGACCTCAAGCTGGAGGAGGTCAGGCGGAGATCGGAGGGCTGCGTTGCAAGGAGATGAGGCTAGCCTCCAACAAGGAGGCTCTAGACGATCTGGAGCCCGCTGAGCATCTGGTGGCCACTTTCTTCTCTACGCTGAGGCTTAGGGCGGGGGTCTCGGAAAGGTCTCTGAACTGAGGCCACCACCCATGTGAGGAGATGGACCAGAACAGGGAATTGGGAGTTGCTGGTATTCATGATGGAGCTGCTGAGCCCCAGTGTGGGAGGAGAGTGTGCTGTACTCCCTGAGGAGCTCGAGGAGCTCGCTGGGGACAAGAGTGAAGCTAGATGAGGCCCTTTTATTCGTGTCTCTAGTTTTAGCTGGAACCAAAGAATAAAAAAATAAATATTTCAGATAGAAAGAAAAGGAGAACAGAAAACATAGCCACGCTTGCTTTTAAAGGCTCCTCATGATCGTCTCTTGGCTATTTTATTCTCGGGAATGCAAAGGCAAATAAAACGAAATCAAACAGACAGAATCTGTTTTCTAGTGATGTGGTTTGGCTTAAGCAAGGGTTGGAATATGTTCTAGCCTTCCGTTGAGGTTATGCGAGTTTTCAACACACAGTCTAATGTCAAGGTAGACTCCATGCCCATCTACTTCTCTAGTATCCTTGTATGTTGGAAGCTCTATTGTGTAGGTCTTTCGGTAAAAATAGCACCTTCAATCACATTTTAGGTTTACTAAAGAACAGTTCATGGAACTCAAAGTTTGACCCAGGTCTAACTTGATCTGAGGGGCTTGTGGCGGTCTTCTGTACACACTTGTTTCACTGTAAACATCATTTGATTTCATTATGTGCCCAATAAGCATTTTAATGGGAACTTCACAACGTCCAAGGCCATACAGCTAATTTCACAGCCAAACATTCATCGAGCTTCCATGTTTTTGGTCCCGTGAAAAGTAAGAAATTGATTGGGAGCTGAGAGGAAAGTCTGCTTGAGGCCAAGACAAAGCAGCCCCGGGGGTGGCCTCTGCCTCTGCCTGGTCCCTGCCGCTCCTGGGAGGTGGTGTGCACTTTCTCCCCCACCCAGGGCTGTCTCGCGGCTCTGCCCTCCTCGGTGTTCGGCCCGTTTCCTCTTTCTCTGCCCATGCGCCAGGCCCATGTGCCAGCTGTGCATTCACTCTGAGCAGAGAGCAAGCAGTGAGTTACCCCAGAGTGCACGTGGTGGCCTATGCCCTAGGAGTCAGGGATCCTGAAGCCAAGAATTCAAAGCCGTCTGGGATCTTGTCTTTCCCTGTGTCCCTTCACACATCCCAGGCTTCCGGAGTTCTAGGGCGCGTGCGCACCCTACGCTTTCACATCCCTGTGGCTCTAGTCCCTTCACCTTAAACCTTCCCCTTCTCCCCATCCAGTCCCTATGTAATCCAAACCCTGCCGTTTTTCAGGGGTAGCCCGACCTCACTTGCTGCTGGGAGTTTTTTCATCCCCTGGTCTTCTCCGTCGTCAATATCCTTGGAATACCTTTGACTCCATGATGTGCTCAGCCTCAGATATCATTTTTGGAGATGTCTCCTTTCTAAAGTAGATTCTGAAAAACATATTAACCAACCTCAGTGAGTGTCACGTGAAGAGCGTTCCACCCGGAGAAGATCACCTCCGGCGGGCTCTCGGTGCTGCCTTTGATGGTGGAGCGCTCCGCAGGCCGGGGAAGCTTGCGTCTCACTAGGCAATACCAGGCAGTGAGGACGAATTTTCTGACATAGGTGCTACGTGGCACTCAGACGTCACATGAGAGTCTGGCCTGAGCAGTCTCTCTCCTCGCTGGGGCAAACCTGAGCTTTAATCTGAAGTTTTTCAGAAAGACTGGGCAATTGAGTGGCTAAAGTACCCCTTCGTGCTGTTGCTTGCTGGGCACCTCTTTCCCCTGCCTTTCCCAAATTTTGGAGTGGGGCACATTGCACCCAGTGAAAGCACTACATCTCCCTTTCTCACCTGAGGCTCTGTGTAGGCCTGTGACTGCCTTGTGTTCAAGGGACGTAAGTAGAAGCCACCTTCTGGCCCACCTTCCGTCATCCTGCAGTTTGGCATGTGAGTGTGGAGACTGGACTTCAAGCAACCATCTTGGACCACGAGAAGACACCCTGTAGGGCAGCGGCTCAGGCCTCCAAGAGCACGTCATTGTCATGTTGCTCATCTGTGGGCCTCTCGGGGACACGTAGGGGAGCCTGGCAAATGGCAGTCACTCGACTGGAACACTGTTAGGTTTGGTGACGTGCAGCTGAGCTTGTACTTGAACTATAATTGACATGGTCTAGAAAGCTTGGTTGGCCTCTGCCAGAAGGCGCCGTGAATGGAGGTCATTCTGAAACGGTGAGGAAACAGGCGGAGCAGAGCCCCGAGGTCCATGGTGTGCCTTCGAAGAAGATCACGAATAGCTCAGATTCTGGAACGAAGGTCAGGAGAGCAGGCAGCTGTGAACAAGGAGTCACCTTTCCCAAGTGCAGCTTATGAATACCCTGCTGCTGGCTAGAGATGCAAGTTGTTGGTGTTGTTATCTGATGTTTTTCCTGCTACTTACCCGAGAAGGCAACGCACGCCCTTGGATCCAGTTCCTCAAGTTCTGCTACTGTCTGCTCTTCCTTGTGTAACCCATTTTTTAGCACAATGAACGATCGAGTCTCTAGTGTGAGCCCCACAAAGACTCACCTCTTGCACACAGTCTGGTCTACACTATTCTTGATTTTCAAAACGCTTTTCCACCCCACCTGAAAGTGGTCCCATTTCACCCATTCTTAAGGGATCTATATCAAATGCTACTTCATCTTTCATATCTTCTTGGATAACAGTAACACCAATCTTTCTAGTGGAAATAACGGCTAAATCTTAGGTAAACTACCACTAAGTCAAAAACTAAACAGTCTGAAATTTTGCTGTACCTGCAAGCTAAAAATGTGACCTGCCTCAGTCAGTCTGAGTCTCTGTCATCTATCTATCAATTGCATCTGCTTGGGTCAGAGACAAATGACCAACTACAGCATCAGCAAGAGCAATACCCTTGTGACCCTTGTGTGGGCTCCTCAGTGCCCAGTTTCCACAGGGAGATGTGGCCAGTGGCATATGTTACCTGTGTATCTGAGGAAAACAACCCCACATTAGGAATCTCTGAGCCTACAGAAGGCAGCTGGATGACTCAGCTGTCCTCTCCTTATGAGGACCTCAAATGAGGACTTTCCTTTCACTCTGATGTGTAAGCTGATGTCCTTGGAAGGAGAGAGTGAAGACATCACTAGGCTTATGACCTTGGATGGTAAACAGATCCCCTCTAGGAAGCAGTTAGAAGGTCGTCGTCTTTACTATCCTGCGATGTCTCCAGGGAGGGAGAAGTCTTCAGAGTCACCGTCCTTGAATATCTCCTTACACAAACACTGGCGATCTGTGTCTTCTCTCAGATGGTCAAACCATGCAGAAACACCAGGGAAGATTGGACAATATCTTTCAACTATCCCCTTGTGTCTGGTACATTATATGCATTATTTTCAGTCCTGACTATAACTCTATAATCTCGATATTATTAGTATTTCCAGTATTGCGCAGGAGAAAACCAGGGCTTGAGAAGCTCAGAGTCAGGATTCAAACTGTGGCCATCTGGCCTTGAGGCCAGTACTCTGCATGGTAAAACCACTGCAGTGGCCTCCACTGAAAAAAGAGACCTTGTGGTGCTTGATGGGAATTTATTTATATTTCCTGTTTTCATTATTTTCACGTAAGACTGTTGAGGACAGAGTCATGTCTTGTGTCCCCTGCTGTGCTGGTAAAGCAGGCCCCTTGCAGTTACCGGAGGCCTTATTAATACCGTCTGGATGAAGAAATCTGTCAAATGTGTGTATGATAAAAACTTGGCATGATACAGCTTAAATAATACATGATTGTGGAAAAGAGGTCACATCATAAAATTCAAATATACACACGTCTCACTTGAAATATTAATAGTGATCTCAACTACTTTTTACTCAACTGACAATGTAGCCTGAATGTTTATGAAAATTTGATGTCTAAAGTTTACAGAAAGTAACTAAGCGGTGATAATAATCAACGAGCGGGAATATACAGGGAAAAACCGAATGAGTCAAGTCACATGAGAGCTATTGTTTCAATACGGCACATCCTGAAAAACGAAAAGTCATTCCATTTGGAACTAAACTTCTTCAATTCTCACCCAAACCGTGCTTTGTGCTGGAGTGGCAGCTGGTAGGTGAGACTTTTCTCCTCAGTCTTGTTCCGGAGGACGCTGCTTGCCTTCCATCCCAGGGTCTCTGTCACTATGTCCTGTCCCTGAAACAAGGCTGCTCCACTACTCAGAACTGACCAGGCTTCTGGAATAAAAGCATCAGAGATTGTTCAAACGACACCTATGGAGAAACCTAGTCCCAACTTTGTCCTTAAGCCTGCTGCTCAAGTCACTCAGCGGAATAAACACAGGGACTGTGCTTCCCCTCAGGGCCACCTTCACCGTGGCCTTGTGCTCAGGTCTGAGTTTTCCAGGCTGTTCTTGCATTCCTACTGAGCTCTAAGCGTGTGCCCCTTCTTGACATTAGCCACGCCTGTGCCCACCACACACTGAAGGAGCAAAAGCACATTCATATCACATTTTAAGAAAGATTAAAAGTGGTACTTTAAGATTAAGGAGATGTTTTTACTTGCCTTCAGAAAGGCAAAGCGAGGGAACCAAAAAGCAAGCCCTCTCCATGGGAGGGAGCTTGTGTTTCACGAGGCTTTAAACCACTCTGGCAGCTGTTTCTTTCCATATATGCAGGATATTAAAGTGTTGGCTGCGTGTGTGAGATTTACTGTGAGACCTCTTTACCCAAATATGCCCTGCTATTTCAGTAAGGTTCAATATATTTCCTTGGGGGAAGATTAAATAAAATATGTTAACTCGGTTAAATTTGGAGTCTGATGACAAATGATGGAGGGTGCCCACATTGGGCAGGCACAGGAAACATGTCCAGGGAAGGACCAAAGCTGAGAAATAACGTTGGAACGTGTCCTGGCAACCCTCAGCCACTGGTTGCTTCAGAGTTCAGTATTAATTTTAATTAATGTGCTATTAATTTTAAGAGGGGAAATTAAACAAGTGGGAGCAAGAGTCCGGGATCTGGGCACACAACCCACCTCTACAGTTTTCACTAGGACAAATGACATGAAGTTAGGACAGGGTAGAGTGATGTATTTCCGATTTCATTGTCGTGCAACGTTTTACAAAAGGAAAGGGCATCTTCGGTTACTCAAGCCCTGTGTTTTGTGTGTCCAGCTGTTCTCAGGATCTCTCCAACTAGTGGCTTCTCATAACAGAACTAGGTGGTTGTGGAGGTGGTGGATTAACCTGACTGTGCATTTTCAATCAGTTATTTTCTATAAGGGACAAATACAAATCTGCATCCATGCAAACAGGGTTAGGAGGTAACTTGGGTCTAACCAAGTATAGGCCAGTGGCGTTTGGCAGGGAAAGTAACTGCTGAGGCAGATTTTTAAATGTTTTGCTCAGGATCAAAACTGGTAGGCAACTAGGAATCCCACAGAAGTTCTTGAAAGCAGAGATTTGGAGTTGCTAGACAAAGTACCATGCTCTTCCCCCTTCCTATTCCCAGAGTGGCTTAGATATAAAAGATAACCTGTTGCTGTTGATATGATCTCTATGCATACCAAACCTTAGAAAAATGCCTACAGACAGAGACCTAGAGCGCACTCCACATGTCCCCAACACCTTCCTTTTCTCCAAGTCTTGAAGCACACACAGCTCGGCTCCTAGGAAACACGCAGTGCTCCTCTGTCATCCTCAGAGTCGAATCCGCGTTCCACGGCGGAGTCTGTTCATGGAACGGCTTTTTCCTCTTAGTGAGGCGGTCCACATTTCCTTACTAAAGCAACAGTCACAAAAGCCTGGCAACAGCAGAATGACGAAATGTTGTCTCTTAATAGCCCTTCTATTTCCTATGAAGGCTTGTCTGCTTTCAAGGTCACGAAACTCGGCAAACGATCAGCTTCTATGCTCAAGTGTACTACATATTTGTTTTTCTTCTGGAACATCCCAAATGAACTTTGATATTGGATTTTCTATTGAAAATAAATAAAAGAGGAAGTCCACATCACAAAACCACAATGATATTTCTTTTTTTGACAGTAAACTTCTGTGTAAACCTGTTTCTGGTTTTGAAAACAATTACAGCCCAATTACCAGCTATTCAGGTCATAGAACTAAATAAGAATGGGTAGGGTTTCTCAGGCAGTTGGGGTTTTATGTCAAATCATGATCCAAAAGGAATTGGTGTTGCGTTAGTTGCATATTAGATGAAGTTTGCATCACCTCAAGGGAATGGCCTCCATATACATTATATATATATAAGTTTATATATAAAAATAATATATAAATAACATTATATGTCATGTGTAAATATATATATATATTTTGGGAAACATTACATTTCTGAAAGTGTGAAATGAGCTGTGTGCAGGAGACATTGCATGTGCTAAGACAGGAGCTGAAAAGCTTGGTTTGGTTGTTTTGTTTTTGTGGTGCTGGGGATTGAACACAGGGCCTTGTGCATGCAAGGCAAGCACTCTGCCAACTGAGCTATTTTCCCAGCCCAAGCTGAAAACCTTGGGACAGTGAAATCCAAGACTTTGCAATACAGAAGCAAAACAAAGCACCAGCTGAGAAGACTTTCCACCAGAAGGAGAAACTACTCATTGAACTGTTTGCATGAAGCTGATGCATGATGGGATATACAGTAGCAGTTGGATCATAGACATTTCTTGAGACCTGGCTCACCAACCATTCACACTGTTCTGGTTTTGGATATGTGGTGTCTCCCCAAACCCATGTGAGACTATGCAAGAATTTCAAAAGTGAGATGAGAAGAGTTGGTGGTGGCTGTAGGCAGGTTGGGGGTGGCTGGAGGAGGTGGGTCACTGGGGGGCGTGCCTTTGGGGTTTATGTTTTGTCCCTAGTGAGCTGAGCTCTCCTCCGCCACGCCCTTCCGCTGCGATGTTCTGCTTCATCTCCTGCCCAGAGCTGTGAAGTCAGCTGTGTCTGGACTGAACCTTTGAAATCATAAACCCCAAATAAACTTTCCCTCCTCTCCATTGTTCCTGTCGGGTCTTCTGGTCACAGTGATGAAGAAGCTGCAGATCCCACCATCCGAGGTGTCATGTTGGACCTCTGTCAAATTTGATCAATTTTAAGTGTGAATGATTGAATGGCTTTAAAATGTGTAGCTTTTAGTGAGCTATTATACTGGAGAGAAATGCACTTAAAAGAACACAAGATGGGGCAGGTTAATGTGTCTGGAGATCTAATTGTTATTGGAAAAAATAATCTCCTCAAGCCGAACAGCCACGGGGAATTAGGCAGCAGGCCTTTGACAGGGAGGCATCGAGTCCCTGTTTGAACTCAGCCCCTGAGTGTGTTGCTTTTATCTCTCTGTCTATTCATGATGACTTCTGAGAAATCTGAACAATTTTGACTGAATGTTGCAGAAAGTTCAAGATGTACCTTAATGTCAATTGATAGTTAGTATGCCATCTTGATTTAATAAAAGTTGGGATATTTTGACCTGTTTGAAAACTTATTTTTCTCAAAGAAAATAGTTAGGCCCTTTAATATTGAGTTCCTTGATATACATGTTAATTTCGTGATTCTTGGTTTAATTTCCACAGAGGCGATTCACTTCAGCACCAAGTTTATAATTTTCTACCAAATGACACTGATGGAATTTCCTCTCATAATTTTTTTTTTGCTGTATTGTAATAAGAACACAGCATTCAATCTACCATTTTATACTTTTAAATGTATGATGCAGTGCTGTTAATTAAAGGGACATGATTATCCAGCCAGTCTCTTGAATTTATATTCATTTGCATAATTGAGACTTTATGCCCACTGATAACTTTAATTTTTAAATCAAATAGATAAAATTGAAGTTTGCAAAGGGATTTATATTTTATAGTTGATGGAATGTGAAGTTGACAATCTCTGAAAATTCTGGGGAACCAGTTAAGTTCTTCAAGCCACTACACAGAACTCTAGTATTTTTTTTACTGTATTTGGCAAATTTTGTGCTGTACCCCACCTCTGCCAACACATTCATACCTTACACATGCACCCATGAAACTTTCAGGACCTCAAATTTTACTGGAGGATGTCTTAGATATATCTAAGGAAACCGCCCCACCATTGCTAGAAAACATGGTGACCCAGCTCCTCTGCTTGGCTGCTCTCCTGCACTGTGGCTGCCAGGACCCACCAGTGCCAGGAGTCATGATGAGCTGAAGGCAGGTTCTATCCTGGGTGGAGGTTTAGAAAAGACTTTTGGACAGTCTTGTATTACACATTTCCACAATGATGATTTTTTAAAAAATATTAAGAAAATGAAGCCCCCTGCCCCTCAGGCGTTTCCACCTGGCTGGAGAATCTGCTCAGGGACACCTTTCCTCAGAGTGGGCTCCCTCACTGGACTCATTATTATCCACCAGGAAATGCTCCTTTCTCTCACTGCCAGCCTCAGGGTGGGTTCTCACTAGTGGCCTGAATGTGTCTGTATTGGACCGGAGGACACTGTCAAGGTGAGGCCCAAGCCCCTCATCTGTCACTTTCCCAGACAGGAATCCTCCGGGGAGAAGGAGAGCTATTCTGATGGGAGTTATTGTTTAAGCTTCCAAGTGATTCTCTGGATCCTTGTCACTGCTGAGGGTAGGATGACACTCCAGTAGCTCCACATGGATGCTATCACAAGTTTTCAATGAGCTAAAATACACATTGTGTTGTTATTGCTTAAGAGTGATCAGGTGAACACAAGCTAGTCATTCCCTGGAAGTTGGTCAGTGAAACTCAGGAAACTCGTGAACACAGCAAAAGGTACTGTGTGTTTTAAAGTTTGTGGAGCCTTTTTCCAGATGAGAGAAATGTCATGTCTACACTCTTCTTTCTGTATCCATGGCTAAGGTTATCTCTGAATCTTACCCATGTCCATTGGAACATTGGGAACGTGTCCCAGGACCTCAAGAGATGATAAGTACCTTGGAGGGGGCTTCTGTGCTGGCAGGAGGCAGGAAGGGCTCCCTTACTGTCCAGCATCTCGCCCTTCAGGTGTGCTGTGTGCAAGCAGTAGCCTCCTGAAAAGGTCTTCAGGAAGGAGGAAGTCTCTTTGAAATCCAGTCTTCCTTGAACGAGTCCAGCAGGCACCTCCTTTTGGACTCTGTCCCATGTAATATCAGAGACAATAATTCTTTCAGGACCAAAGTAGTAGCACTCTAGCAGCAGCTTCTGAGTCTCTGGGTTCTGTGATTATTTAAAGTATACCTGTAATTTGGAAGTGAAACTGAATATGGTGAATTTAAATGAAGTGTGTTGTACTGAAGGTGGCCTTTACATTAGGGCAAGTTAGGAAGTGTTAAGAAGAGTGGGTTGTTACCTACAAGACCTAATAAATCAAGGAAGCAAAATTTCACCTAAAGGCAAACCTTTCTCCTGGGAACACATCTGCAGAAAGCACAAAGGAAATCCCCCTATGTGTTCAATTTCCCTGTATTGCTTTATATCCAGCTCTTAAAAAGTGTCCCTAAAAGTATATTGGGGAATATTTTAGGCAAACAAATTCACTTCAAAGATAAGGAAGGTCTTACATTGTGAGATAATATATTTCTTTCTAATTGTGGATACTTATTGTACAAATAACAAAAAGTTAATTAAGGGAGAAAAATCAACTTCCAGAATCTCATTAGTGAGTGTTAACTACTGTTGGCATTCAATTCTATTTACTTTGAGTTTATATATCTTTCTATAAATTGTTTACACATAATAACAATAATAATAAGAATATATATATTGAGCATTTATTATTTTCTTGGCACCATTATTCATGCTTTTTACATATTAACTAGATCTTCATAATATTTCTCTTAAATAGTGCTATCCTCATTTTTTTTTATTTTGGTACTGGGGATTGTACCAATGGGCGCTTAACCACTGAACCACACCCCCAGTCCTTTTTTTTGTGGGGGACGCGGATTAAACTCAGGGGCACTTGACCACTGAACCACATTTCCAACCCTATTTTGCATTTTATTTGGAGACAGGGTCTCACTGAGTTGTTTAGCACCTGCTTTAGCTGAGGCTGCTTTTGAACGCACCATCCTCCTGCCTCACCCTCCTCAGTCATTGGGATTATAGGCGTGCACCACCACAACTGGCTGTGTTATCTCCGCTTTTATAAAGAAGAAAACTGAGACCCAGAGCATGGAAGTAAGTTGTTTTTCAAGATCACATCATTAGTATGTGGTTAATTTGGCAAAGGTGTACATACATGCAGACATACACACACACACAGACCTGGATGGGCACAAGAGTAGTACACTCTTGTAATTGCGAGAGACTGAGGCAGGAGGATTGCAAGTTCCAGGCCAGCCTGGGCAACATAGAAGAACCTGTCTCAAAATAAAAATTAAAGAGGGCTGGGGTTGTAGCTTAGTGGTAAAGCACCCCTGGGTTCAATCCCCAGTCCCCAAAGAGCAAAACAAAATACAGAAAGCAGACCTACGTATAGCTATGCACTGATGCATATCAAACATGTTTTTTATCCAGCTTGTTGCTAGTTAATATTTTATTGTGAAAGATTTTAAAATAATGTCTATTATGAAAAACATATAAAATGCACAAAATTAAAAAAACGGAAAAGAACAATCAACTAATCTTTCCATTAAGGTAATCATTATCAAGACAGGTAAACCACACTCATCTTTAAAGTGTACCTGAAAGCTCCAGGTACGTAGCTGTACATGCTACTTTGTGTGTAATTACTAGAGCAAATGCATTATTTCATAATATTGAAATATTACATAAGAAACATCTGAACGTCGATGGTGTGCCAATGTTTCACCTCCAAATCATTGAATTTTGGTAAGGACCTAAAATGCTGCACCATTTAGGTGGATTGGTTGGTTTGGATAAATCACCTTGATGGCCCAGAGGGGACACCAGTCTTAGGGAAGCCTCTCCTTCATAAAACTTCCTCCTCAGACCCTGGGAAGAAGCTGAAAGTCGGCTTGCTGGATTGGAGTCCCAAACCACTGTGTAGGGTTCGAGGGGCCCGGGGCAGCCTGTGATCCCAGCTGCAGGTGTCGGAGTCATGGCTCTGTGCTGGTGTGAGGAGCAACTGTACTTCGTGTGTTTGGTGTCCTGTCTGTTTTTCAGTTCTCCGATACAGTAGGTCTGTACTGTCAGGGCAGCGTGATAAATATGTTTTTGCCTAGCACAATAATCTTTATCACCAACAGAAACATAATTTATTTCACACTTCATTACAGTTATCGTTTAATGAATTCTTTTCAATGCTCAACTTAAAGTATCAGCAGATATTTATAAACACATGGAGGGTAAGAATACCATCTTTTTCTCAGAAGCTTGGAATTCTTCAGAGATTAAAGGAGACTCGGAGCACTGCGTGGGTCATCTCTGCCTGGAAAGAACTGTGGACATTCTCCGCTCCAGCACCACCTCGCAACAAAACCAAGGCCCAGGAGGGACACAGCATCCGTGCGCTTCCGGGCCGCGTGGCTACATCCCACACGCATAGCTTAGTTACACAGAAGCTTTCGAAAAAACTCTTCTGCTTGCTGCTCCTCAACACAGAATCTGTAATGCTTCCTATTATTTGAGTTGAGATGGAGACTTTTCCTTTCTTTGAACTGGAAAAAAAGATTAAATTGCAAAATTAATCACTAGCCATTCAGTGCATATTGAAATTGATACTTTTATTATGGTTGTTTTTGTATGTGCCCTATTTCTCCAACTGGATTATAAACTAACACCAGCAAATGCTACACTTTATAGGTATCTAGTAAAGTATCTGGAAAGATTGAAACTCCTAGGGATTTTTGGACACTATTCAGTGCATTTGGCAAAATGTTATAGGAAAAAGAAGATCACTAGAGAAACGACCATTTTATAGATGGAAATGGAGTGCAGAGCACCTAACAGCCTGAGTTCTTGAGGAATTAGTCTCATTGCGTCTACATACAGGAAACAGAGCAGTCCACCTCCCTCTTGTCAACCTGCAGTTTTATTGTGGCCACTGTGCCTCCTCAGCCGAGGACTCCTGGTGCGTACACAGGAGGAGCAGCAAGGCACCTGTCTCTTAGATCCGCCTGTCGCTGCACCCAGAAAGCCACTTCTAGATGTGACAGGACATGGTGGCTCCTGCAGATAATCCACACAGTAACTGAGTGGCGCTGTCTTCCTCGAGAGGTGGGAGTCAGGCGGGTCTAGGTAAGGGAGGAAGACTGGAACGTGCTTTCGATGAACAGAGGTCAAGGTGCTTTGCTTACCACACCTATTTCACTTTCCACTCGGTGCCTAGAGGACATTTCCCAGTGGCTCTTACGATAAGGTTGGGCCACAAGCTGAGGTTCTTGCTGCCCCATCTTCCCTACTACCCCTTCCCTGGGAAGCAATGTGGTAAAGATGTTGCAGGAGAAGCTGGAGGCGTCTGACTCCATAAGAGACTGTAGGAAGCACAGCCTCTCAACTAGACCCTCCCACCACCAGGACAGGGTAGACCATGCTGGAAAGTGGCCCCAACCTGAATGATAGGTCTCGAGTTAGGAATGGCTATTGCAGTTCCCATTGTCCGACACATACTTTGCTCTTAGAGAATATTAGAGATGAGAGACACACTTTCCAACACACCACATGTGTGTGGTTATTGACACATGTCCACGCGCTTCAGGTTTTATCTGGAGCACACGCACGCTGCTCTTCCCGCAGCCCTCGAGCACGCTGCTCTGCTGTCTGACTCAGGTAAGGTCCAGCCTACTCAGGAACATGGAATCCATTTCCCAACAGGAATAGCTCCTCTCAACCATCTTTCAATGTCCACAGGTGCTCACGTTCACCTGCTCACTCCCACAAGGCCAAGATCCTATGCGCCACGGTGAACTACAGTCCCAGGAATGTGACAAACTCCAGGGAAGGCATGAAGCTCGCTCTGCCTGGCCAGCTCCTCAGGGGACAGGCAAGCCGTCGGAAGCTCTGCTTTCCGTGTCCATGATGCTGTGTTCTGTGTGTCCTGCACATTGACAACTGCACATTGACTGATCACTTTGTCACTCACATATCATGACTGACCACCCCTGTGTGGGGTCTTTGAGCTAAGCACTGAGGACACACTGAAGAAAAACTGTCGCTGTTCCTGGGTAATTCGAACCTGCTCCTGGTCTCGTAATGCCGTCGTGATGCGCGGGCAGGTTGATGATTTTGCTGGAAAACACATTAGAATACTTTCTACACATTTAACCACATGGAATGTGAGATGAATTGTGATTCTCATATTCTCTGATGCTACATTTTTAAAAGTTTAGGGTAAGTGATAAGGACGGACCTGGTCAGTTCATCTTCACTCACAGGCAGTTAAGGTAGAGTTTGCCTCTCTTACTACTAATTTTTTACTTTTTGTTTTTGAAATCTCAGTGTTGTTCTTTACATTTTCTAAATTTGTTTTTTATTTACTATTTTATTGGATTATATAACAATGGCATAAAAATAAACCAATGTTTCAAAAGATATCCATTAAAATATAAAAGGAATCTATAACAAAAATTTAAAAATAAGCTTTTTTTGGAAACTGAATCTACTTTGCCTCAGAGTATTGTGTACTATGATGCTTTATCAACAAGTGGCATAAATTCATCCAAGATTTCTTCTTATTTTCAAAATACATATCTTTCATATTTCAGCTAGCATTTCCAAAACCGGGCAGAATGATGGCATCATTCCAGGCACGAGACCAGGCGAGGTCTCAACATTGCCCCGCAGCTGTGAACCCTGCACACTTCCTGGGAGCAGCTCCAGAGAGGCTGCATGGCCATGTGGCCGCGCTCTGATCTGAAGGCACGTTTGGGGAGCGGGTCGTGGCTCATGAACTGGAGGCCCTTTATCTTCTGTCTGCTAACAGATATTCTACATTGATGTTGGCTAAACCTGGGTTTTCATTTAAATAACGGTGACTTTGAGCAGCACAGTGTAAACTGGAAATACCTCTGGTTCATGACTGAGAGAGGTTGGACAGAGATCACGATTAGCTTACCATGTGAACTAGAGAAAGAGCCGGAAGCCAATAAGTTGTCTCCCAGTCCTCACTCAGTGATGAAGAAACTAAGTGAGGACACAATCACATTTTGCCTTCCAAGTCGCGCGCCTTTCCAGAGACACGTGCACGTCCATGCCAGATCATGCCGTCAAGGGCAGGGCTCACAGCATCTAGGAGGAAGAAAGAAGATGCATTTTTAAAACCATTTTTTAAAGTGATGATTCCAAAGAGATGTTTAAAATTCATAGTAACTCAGTACTTTAGAAACACTATCACGGTTTTAAGCCCAAGACTATACAAGGCGTCTACAAAGAGTTGACTTGTCTTCTGAATTTCTTCATTGCCATGAGGTTGAATTTTATCACCACTCAATGGAAGAGCCAATCCCGTATGGCTGGACATATTTGTGAACATGGCCAAAGGTCTCCACAGAACACGGGACACATTCCCAGCACGGAGCATACTGAGTGGATTGCAGCAGTTGTAGTGGCTCCCGCTGGGAACTCTCCCCACGCTGGCTCCGAACGCCGTGTGGGCATCAGCTGGTATCTGATTGACTGCTGAGTGGTCTTCCAGGGAGGGGAAAGGACTTCCAGGCTTAACCCCAGCTGCCAGAACCACCTGAGAGGCACAGCAAATGCTGCCCCTCTCAGAGCCTTCCATTTCAGGCCGTTTTCTCATTTGAGGGAGAGTAAGAAGCAACAGAAACGCGTCTGGTCCAAGCCATTCACGATCAAATTGGTCCTAGAGACAGAGGTTGACAGCGAAGGGCTGTAGGGTCCAGGAAGGTGCTCCAGGTGATGCTTCACTTCTGCTGTGCTCCTCCTAGGGACTGCTGTGACGGCCTTCCTGCCAGACCCTGGGGACCTGGCGGGGACTCCTCAGCCCAGCTGTGGCAGCACCATGAAGACTGGGCAGACTCTGCGAAGGGCTCTCTTGACTTCCTCCTCTGCTGGTTTCCCAAAGCCTAGCTACTCAGCCGACTCCAGAACAGGAAAGCATCGGGTGTACAGCATCTAATCTGCCTGCCTCACATCCCATGAGCTTCCTTTGGGACTTTCTGGTTTGGACTGGCTCCTCGTTCTCTCTTCCATGGACGTGTGACAGGCTCTGGTCACAGAATGCCCAGAGGCCAGCCGCGCGCCCAGGGCAGGAGACGTGCTGGCCAGCCCTGTACTTAGTCCTTCTATACCAAGATCTTCGTGAAGGTGCCGCTGCGGAGGGTCTGAGCACAGCTAGCACTGCACTCAGGAGGACACCATGTGCCCAGCGATCACACACGGTTCTTATTCTGATCGCGTACAATTCAGAACAAAGGGCTTGTATCCGTTGAGAGTCAAAGCAGGAAACAGATGGCATTCTCCAAAGGATTTCACTGAAAATAAATTTACTAAACAAGTCACCGGTGTGATCAGCGGTTCCAGAGGTTACGTGGTGTGGCACCCAGGGACCAGCAATGCTGCCATCGTTAGAAGAAAAAGAAGAGGCTGGACCTCTTGAGGGGAGACCTAGCCACAGGGAAGTGCAGAGACTGCTCCCATGTCGCCAAGCACAGGAAGAGGAGGGGATCAGACACCCCAGCTGCCCTCCTCCTGCCCCCTGGTCTCTTGGTCATTTCTTCCAACTGTCCGAAGCCAACTGGGAGGGAACACAGGAGAGCACAGAGGAGGAAGGGCCCCAGGGCATACGGGTCTGGAACAACTGAAGCAGCCATTCCACGAGTGACCTGCTTTGCCTGTTTTTGACACCTGGACGCTTCCCACTTGCAGATTTCTGGGTTCTTTGCGGAAAGGCTTCTCCTTGTCTAAACGGCTCTTTCTGCCTGACTGTGGCATTTTCTCCCGGACTTTCTACATAGCTTGATATCCAGCTACGACCCCCATAATAACCCAGGATTCTACTTCTGATGAGTTCCTTGAGGCCAAGATGTGCTCGTCACCACATGGACTTCCAGGGGATGGTGAAAACGCCTTGATTGGAGAAGGGGACCTGCAGTCCTCTGCTCAGGTCTCCATCACAGGGCTTGTCCATCAGAGGCTGCGGTTCTCATTAGATGTACGCTGTCCACTGGACACGTCACCCTTGGCACACTGTGATTATGAAGCCCACCCTTCTGAGTATTTCGGGCCCACTGGATTCTCGCCATCCATGGTCCTGATTCCCATGACAGAGGCGAGATGCTGCAAACCAGCAGCTTCCCTCACTCCCCCAGGCCCTGTCCCTAGCACAGGACTGCATGCCAACTGTCCTGAGATCTGCATGTCAGTTCCCCCACACAGATCTCAGGGTCGTGGTAACGTATCTGGGCCATGCCTCCCTCTCTACCTGGGACGAATCACCTGTGGGAGGATGGGACCCTCCGTGGCAGCCAACCAGACTTCTGCATTTGCTCAAGAAGCTCTATGAGGTCTCCTGGCCACTCTACTGTAGCCTGTACAGTCCCCTTGGCAAGGGCCCCCGCCCCCCTCCCCTGCCTCTCTCCATCCCCCTTTCCTACTGAAGGGCCGCCTTCCTTCTTGCTGCACTGGAAGCTCCATGAACACAGAGGCTGTTTGTCTCACATTCACTTCTGCATCCTGGGCGCTGAGAATGGTGACTTACTTATCACAACTACTCAATAAATGTTTGTTGAATGAATAAATGTCAATTCATTCTGCCCAAATCTTCCCACACTTAAGAATGCCAGAGAGTGCTTTCTCTGGCTGCTTATACGCTGATTAATGATTTTCCCTTTTATTTGTATTCAGTAGGAAGTAGCCTGAGGTCTATTAAATCAACTTCATGAACAACAATGAAAGAATCCTAGGAATTCTTGCTGACTAGTCTTTTTCCCATTCTGATATTGGAAGTCACGTTTTATTATCTTCTATTTCCCAAGATCCCTCCTTCCTGGAATTTTCCAGACTGATCAAGCCCATCTAGCCATCCAGGGACGCTCTCACCCTTGGGACACGTGTGCTGGGTGGCAAGGGCCTCTTCCTGAAGTGGGTTCCAATGGCACAGCTCTCTGCCCATGCTCCGTTGGTGGCACAATTAAGTGGTGGCACAATTCTGTGGGTTTGCATTCATGTGGAGTACTCAGGGGCAGGAAGCATGGGCTGTGTGCACAAAGATGTAAATAGGAAATGTTTAATTTCATTTTGAGGGTCCAAACGCTTATTTGAAGCTAACCACAAATGAGAGGATTTCTTCATAATCTACAAAAGCCTTTTTAAAATCCCAATTATGCACACTTTTTAAGAAGTGCCAAATGGTGATTATTTGAAGGGGACGAGGAAGCAACCAAACCTCGGGAAAGGACATATCTTCCCCTAAGCCAAAACTGACCGCACATGCACTTATTTAGTTTTAATTACAAAAAAAGAGGCACTTTCTTTTTATGCATAAAATATGAGACATTCTGATGTTGGGTTTTTTCTTCCTTTTTTTTTTTTTTGACACTGAGAACAAAAAACTAACTTTGACTTAAGAAAGTCAAGGATACATAGCAACCTTAACTCTGCTGCTAATTGCTACTATCAGAAGGGCTACCAGGATTGTGCAGCAGCTTTCATCTCTATGGGATGAGTAGCTTCAAATAGCCTCCCGTCTCCCACTGCCAGATGGACGTCATCAGCAAACTGAGTCACTGAAGCAACTGCTCCCACAAAGTCAACCTCCTGCTCCGGAGCAGGAGCTGAAGAAGATAAGCAGTCATGTAACCATCTACCATCACGTTTCTCCAAAGCCACTGTGCTGTCCATTAGTGGGAGAGGAGCACTGGAATATTTTCCTACCTTGACGAGACCAAGAAACTTCTTTACCTAAATGCCTCGCATATAAATAATGGCCTGTTATATGTTTCCACACACAGAGTCACAAATAATTCTTGCACACCTTTTTTTTTTAATTAAAGCAATGTGCTCTGCATGCCTCTGTCATGAACATCAGCCCTGTCTGAAATGTTTCAAGGTGAACTGCATTTTAGGTTGAACTGCCTTGTACTGCACTTTCTTTCCAAACCCCAAATTTGATTTTATGATGGTTTTAGAAGAAACTGAAAAAAGAACTGAGGGACAATAGGATGGTGCAATGAAAGTCTTTTAAGAGGACAAGCTTCAGCACACATGCCACATACGATGTGGCCTTTATGCTGAAGGTCATCGGAGGACACATGGAATCTCGTGCACATGTATGAGTGCCTCTTGCCTTCCCTCATTTACAAAATCATGTCTTCTGAAAGCAATTGCCATCAGTGTTTCAGTTTTCTAAGTTGCTACTGAAAATCAGTTTATTCTATAAATGACGTGACTTCTAGTTTAGTAGACGTATGAGCTAAGCTTATTTTGTTTTATGAATCAATAATAGATTGGATTGCTTTGTTTCCCATATTATAAAAGACAAAGGAAATGCTATCAATACACATGGAAATATTTCTAGAAATGGAAATGTAAAATATTTCTTCATCTTCCACAATCAGTTCTGAAGTGACATGCATCTGACCGATTTGAGCAATCAAAAAATATTTCTCCTGTTTTAGGATTTGTAGTAGGATTAGGGGGAAAATCATTGATGTAATCATTAATTCTTAACATGAATCAAGAAACAGAACCTGTCATTGTAAATAAGAGATTTTTAAAGCCACGTTTTAATGGCTATTAAATAAATGATCAGTACTGGGGAAAACACCTTAATGAAGCTTTCCCGCTCTTCTCTCACAAGCTAAATTGTTTGCTGTGTCTGAGAGAGGTTCCATTGTACTTGTTAGATAATTTACAGTAAACACACATCCTCTTAATCACATCACAGAAGCTTAAATAGATTTGTAAAACCATTAAAAAATCAATACTTAGCTTTTAGGTGATGAATTAATTAATACAATGTGAATGCCTGCAGCCAGCATTACCCAGCATGCACCGCACCCCTCATAACATCACAGTCACTGGGACCTGCACAAAGTAACGTGCTGTGGCAGCTTGGGAGGGGCAGGCAAAATGCCTCAGCCCCTGCTTCCCAGGGAGATCCCATTTGCAGCTGCTTTTTGGTAAGAAATATGATGCAGTTATTTTTCAGCTACATATAGTGATGGAAGAAAGCCGTGCCGTTGGTAAATGAGGTAGAAAAGATAATCCGAGCTCATTAAAGTTGGTTGGATAAAAGGTGGTGATTCATACAACATCATGAATGAAACTGTGAAGAGATGCAAATACCGGGGAAGAAATCTTATGGTTTTCCTTCATAAATTTTTAAAAAGATCTTCTTCGGGGCTGGGATTGTAGCTCAGCGGTAGAGCGCTTGCCTCGCATGCGTGAGGCCCTGGGTTCGATCTCAGCACCATGTACAAAGCAATAAAATAAAGACATTGTGTCCATCTACAACTAAAAAAAAAAAATATTGAAAAAAAAAAAAAACTTCTTCGATGAAACAGAAGTTATTTTTCTAATTCTGTTTGACTTTGCTTTGCCTCATCCTTCTTTAGGTGTTTCCTTCCACTTTAAAACCTCGTCCTCACAACCACATCAAATGACGCTTCTGTGGACAAGTGTAAGGGGATGCTGGCCCCTGCCTGCCAATTCAAAGCTAGCTGATAATGGCATAAAGTGGACCACATCAAAGACACAAGGGTAATTAATACAGAGTTCTATGTTGTGAGGTGGACACGACTCATAATTTGGGGGGTGATCTTTTAGAAAAAGAACACCAATTTAGAATGAGAAAGTCAACATGAAGCCTTCTACTTCAGGGGAGGCTTTAGCCAGGCCTGGGCTCACATGGAGAACCTCCAGCATGGTCAAGACAAGGATCCAGGACAAGAAGATCTGTGGAAAGCACTAGAAAGCTACTGCAACAGCCAGGGCTGGGGAGAGAATCTCTGAAATATCTCATTTGTGTTTTATTTGCTTTCTGCTCATGACTGATCTGAACATCTTTTCATGGGCTTACATTTACATTTTTTATGTCTTCTTTGTTAAAGCGTCTGTTCTCATCATTTTCCCACTCTTTCATGATGGGACATCTTCTTTAATTATGAGCTGTAAGTGTACTGTACATATTCTGGATGTATGTCTTTTATCAGATGAGTGATTAACAGATCGCTTCTCAGAGTTGGGCTTGACCACAGTCTCTCAAAAGCATCTCTAAGGAGTAGGGGCCATTAATTTTGAGACAATCTAGTTTATATAATTCCTTTCCTTTGTAGGTGTGCTATTCTAGTATCACAGCTATGGAAGCATTGCTAAACCAAGATCAAGAACCTTCTGTTTTCTTGTGGAAATGTGGCAGTTTTATGCTTCATATTTAGGCCTATGATCTGTGTTAAATTTTGAATGTGGTTCAAAAAAAATTAAAATAACTTCATTCTCTCTCTCCCTCTCTCCTTTTCTTTCCCTTCTTCCCTCCTTCCTTTTAAAAATAGACATTATTCCAGTTATTCTACTACAGTACGTTGAAAAGGCTTCTTTGTTATCTTCACTTTGTTATCTCTTACATCTGTCAATAACCAATGATCTCTAGGGTTTCATATCATAATAATCAAAATCAGTTCCTTCTACGTGTGTGTACCTGTTTCTTTATACTGTCTATACAGACCTGAACACTAAACTGTATTTATGTGACAGACTTAAACTGAAACTCACAAATAGGTGCTATTAGTCATTCATTTAAAAAACTATTTCAGTGATTCCAGTTCCTTTGTATTTCTGTATGAATTTCAGAAATTCCTAGTCAATTTCTATGCAAAAAAAATACTGAAATTTTATTGAGATTTTCTTGAATCGATGAACCAAAATGGTGGAAACGATATGTGAACAATACAAAATCTCCAATTAGCAAAATATATCTTTCCATTTATTTACATCTTATTTAATTTCTCTCAGCTTGGTTTATAGTATTTAACTGAATAGATGTTCTTCAGACTCATTTCTAAATATTTTATAATTTTTTATATTTTTTATATTATTGTAAATACTTGAGCAATATCCATTGTTCAATTATAGTACACAGAAATTGTGCTACAACAATTGGTTTGTTGTTTATTGGTCTTTTTAACTATGCAAACTTGCTAAGCTCATATTATTTATGGGAATCTTTCTAAATTTTTCATTGGCTTTTCTACACAAAGGATCATGTTGTCTATGAATTAAGACAGTGCCACTTCTTGTCTCATCTGAATGCCTTTTTATTTCTTATTCTTACTGTATTGCACTGATCAAACCTTCAAGTAAAATGTTGAAAAGAAGTGGCGAAAGCTGACATTCTTGTGTATTTACTGACATTCAGAAGAAAGCATCTGGTATTTTTCTATTAAGTATAATGCCAGCCGTGGGTTTTTATACTTGCACTTTACTATGCAGATAAAGATATTGTCTTTATTAGTATTCTTGAAAATTTGATTGTATTGTGTCATATACTTTTTTCTTTTTTTCTTTGTGCTTGGATTTTGTTGAGATTCTTAGATGTATGAGCTCATAGTTTTATGATAGTGGGAATTTTTTGCCATTATTTCTTCAAATTTTTTTCTGCTTACTCTTTCTATTCCTATGTTTTCCCTCTCTCTCCTTTGGGGACTTCAATTACATTTATATTAAGATGCTTGAAAGTATCCCACAGTTTACTATTTCTTTGGTTTTGAATAATATTTTCCTTCATGTGTTTCATTTTGAAGAGACTACTATGTCATTTTTAAATATATAATTTGCCATTATTTCCAACCTGTGCATTCCTATCACAGACATTATTTTAATCTCTATAAGTTTAATTAAAATATTTTTTAAAATATAAATATTCAGTTCATGTTTCTCCTTAACTTCTTGAGCTCATGGAACACAGTTTTAATAATTGCTTTAATGCCATTGTGTGATAATAACATCTATATTAGTTCTAAGTTGATTTCAATTGAGATTTTTCTACACATTATAGAAAAAAAATTATTTCTTTGCATGCCTATGAATGTTTAATTGGATGCTAGGCTGGGTGTATTTTATTTCATAGGGTGATGAGTATTTTTATGTCTATACATACTCTTGAGCTGTGATCTGGAATGCAATTAAGTTATTTTTAAGTCCCTTTGATGCTTTGAAATTGTGCTTTAAGACATGTTGGGCAAGATCACAACAGTGCTCCATCTTGGGCCAACTGTCCCTGTGACCAAGGCAAGGCCCTTAAGAGGACGTTCCAAGTGCAGAACACGCAGCTACCTGGTCCGGCAGGTGGGAAGAGGCACTGCTCCTGGCCTGGGACCAACCCTCGGCTCCTCTGGAGTTCTCCATGTCCTCGGTGTTCTCGTTTCTGCACATGCAGGCACTGACTCGCTCTGGAGGGGAATCTGCTGAGATGTCTGGAGTTCTCTCTCTGTGGCTCTTCTCTCCATTGCTCTGGCCCCAAACTCAGCTGTCTCCTGGATTCACAGGGTTGTCAGGTCTCATCTGTGGTGCTTCTCTCTGTTTTGAAGTCTGAAACGCTCCCCTGGCAGGGGCTTCGTCGGGTTCAGCTCGTTCTCCTGTGTCCCTGGGGTCACTGCTTCCTGGATTCCCGTGTTTTCCTGTTTCATACACTTGTCAGGCATTGCGTGCTGTCTGGTTGAAGGGTCACCAGGTTGCACAACTACTCCATCCTGGATACCCGTGTAAGACTCTGTGTGGTTATGGGCTCTGTTTCCACTATTTACATGGTTATTCTACTCTAGATACTTGTAGGTACATAGATTAATAAAACTATTTACTATTCTGAGGAAATTCAAAGCTAAGATACTTTGACACAAATTACTCCTTTCTGATGTATATGATCATATATATTTAATCCAGTCTTGTTTGTATTATCCCTTACAAGTAGTTATTGTTTACGCAATAAATGTTTATTTGTGTTTACCCCAAATATTTAACATTTAATTTTTTTGTATTTTTTTTTTGGTACTGAGGTTTGAACCCAGGGGCACTTAACCACTAAGTCACATTCCCAGCCCTTAATATATATATAAGTATATATATATATTTATATGTGTATATATACAGGATCTTGTTAAGTTGCTGAGACAGACCTCAGGCTCACAATCCCCCTACCTCAGCCTCCTGAGTTGCTGGAAGTGTGCCACATACCCAGCTTAACATTTTTATTCTTGATTATTTCTTCTGGCACAATTTTTTCCTCTTCTTACAGTGGCTTTTAGGACTATTTGTCAGGGGTCTTTTCAATTTGTTTTGTATAAAATCCTGTAAGTTTACTTACCTTGTTGTCACTTTTGAAAGATAACTTCCCTGGGTATGTGACTGTTAAGACTCTTCTCATCGGGCTGTCTGAACCTGGATGCCCTGAGTCTTCCTCTTTTAAAACAGAGGTCTTGCCGAGGAGGAGTCCTTAGGAAGTTCGCAGCCTTGTGCGGAGCTGGAGGGTGGGTATGGGCAGGGCACACGCTTCCTCCTGGACTCAGATCTGCAGGGACAGTGCAGGGCCCAGCAGCTCTCAAGGAAGGCTCCAGCCCGTTGACCTTTCCTGATTCACACGTTCATCTTTCTTCATTCTTTGGCCCTTGAAAAATTTCTTTCTTGTCTTGGCAGCAAAACAGGACATTTAAAGAGATGTTTAAACAAAATAGACTGTGGGCAATTTAAGTTTCTTTTTTTTTTTAATCAAGACAAAGTTTCTGGGAATCTGATCTGCCTTATTAACAGAGGAGGTGTGAAGGAAGGGTGTGTGGGTTCTGTCTGTGCACAGGTTTGTTTGCCCTGTCAGACTGTGACCTGTACCTAGTTTGGGACTGTAGTTTAGTTATTTTAAATCCCCTGGACCCAGCATACTGCCCAACCTGGAACACACACCGGTGAATGCTCCTTAGGCAAGCGCTCTACAGCTCAGCTTCCTCCCAGGCCTGCGCTTGAGTTTTGAAGAGTAGGAACAGGGAAGCCAGGGGAAGTGACTTTTGAGAAGGAGTGAAAAGCTAAGGCTTTGGAATCCACAGGAGATGGGATGCACAACTAAAGAGGTCACAGGGCACAGAAACTGGCTGCTGAGTTCGAAGCAGCAGTTTATATGAAGTTGTAGAGCCCAGGGGCACGGAGAAAGGGAGGGAGGGATGACCACACAGTAAATTGGCACCCCAAGCCCTGGGAAGATGGTAACAGAAAATGGAGGTGGCAGGGCCAGGATGGGGAAGAGGACCTTCATTTTTTTTTTTTTTTTTTGGTACTAGGGATTGAACTCAGGGGCACTCGACCCCTGAGCCACATCCCCAGCCCTATTTGGTGTTTTATGTAGAGACAGGTTCTCACTGAGTTGCTTAGCACCTCGCCGTTGCTGAGGCTGGTTTTGAACTCGCGATTCTCCTGTCTCAGCCTCCCAGAGTGCTGGATTACAGGCTTGAGCCACCATGCCCGGCTGAAGAGGACCTTCTTAACATGGCAGATCTTTAATCAGAGTTGATGAAAAAGCTGATGGAGAGCGAGAAACTGAAGTAGAGGAAGAATGAGTAATGGATGGAAGAAGTTCAGGAAGGAGGTAAGGAAAATATGGGATGGAGAGTGTAGCCGTTAGGATGGTTAGCTTCAAAAGGGAAGGGAGAGAGGAGCAGGCATGGAAATACCATCCAGTCCAGAGCTAGAGGCAGGGCTGAGGGAGACTGTATTTTACCTAATGGAAACTATGTTCTCATGTATTAATGTATTTCCCAAGGACCCCATAAAAAGGATTAGAAGCAGCTGGAATGTTGGTAAAAGGACATGGAGCTGCATCCTCAATAACCTAATTGGAAGAGCTGCATGAGAATTTATAGCAGTAGATGGCCAACCCGGACCCATTTAAGAAACAATAACAAAGAGAAAAGATTTGTAGAACAGGCCTGCAGGATTCAGAAGAAAACATCATCCATACTCTGGCATATCTTCACTTAGCTTCCCAATTGAGAGGTGCAAAGCCATAGTATTTTATTACCTAGTAGTGATCACACCACCAGGTGACCACAGGTTTGCCTCAGTTGGTATATAGGGAAAACCTGTGGTTCTCTCCTAAGGCTAGAGCAGAAGTACCCCTGTCCTTCCAAGAGGTGGGCAGGAGCTGAGAACAAGTCCAGATGGGATTCTAGAGCCCCTGGATGAGACTCGGCCTTGGAGTCCCAGTGAGTTTCAGGCTACAGGGAAACCTCACTACATGGCACCACATCTGCTATCAGGATGAGAAATAGTGTCCTGCAAAATGTACCATGAGTTCTTGAATGGATCAGGCCCAAAGGACACTTTTATAATTAGAATTTGCTATTGACTTCACTGAGATTTCAGATGTAATTGAAATTTGAACATATTTTTTACTGGCACTTAAAATTGTATCTAATATTCAAGTTCCATAATGTTCAAGGCTAGTAGGCATCACTGGACTCATCGACAGGCTGCTGACCGTTTTGTAGAGGCCCTCCTCTACCCCTAGAGTTCCACAATTCATTGCTTTAGATAGAAAATAAATCCCCAGCCCCGAATATCCACCTACTGAGTCACTGCAAGGCAATGACCCAACCCAAACATTATGCTAAAAGATGAAACTAAGAAGGAGCAACGAAGAAGCCAAGATCAAATGGAAAATGTTCTTTCCAAAATGAAACACTTGCTGCAGGAAAGCCTGGGGTGTCAAACCTGAACCTGAGAAGAGCTTGGCTCAGAAATCTTGGCTCCAGGGTGTGTCTGTGACTCTCTGGGTGGCTCCATGGGACATTCCATTCGCAAGTGTGGAGGAAGAAGAAGCTCCAACCTGGATGCAGGGCTCTTAGGACAGCGGTTTGCACCAGTCCTCCCAGGTCACCATGACCTGACTTCCTTTGCTCAGCCCCAGGGTCAGGGACCCAGCTGCCCTCCATTGGCTCTATTAGAGTTTTCTCCACAGAATGTCCCAGCCAAGATACACTTGCTGCTACCCTCATTTTTGATCACAAGGCAGATCCTGTTCCCATTTGCTCTAAGTATTACTGACTAGCACCTTCGCTGACGACTCTGGTAGCACAAAGCAGAATGGCAAGCTGGCAAATTCCTCCTGGGCAATACCAGTGTCACTACAGGACCTGTGCAGGCCACAGGAAGGTGACGGCTGCAGCTGGGACTAACCTGGGGGAAAGCCAGTACTGGTTGAAAGGGGTCGTGAATTTCAGATTTTAACGATATGGAGCATGTGCTTTGCACCAAGCAACGTGCGTATGGCTCCCCAGGCGCAGTCTCTCTTTTAACCCTCCCCAAACCAGCAACGAGTGAGGAAATGAGCCACAAGAGGCAGTAAGTAACTTTTCCACAAGAGATTACAACCCATCTCTACTAGAACCTCAAGTCAATCTCTGCCCATGGAACTCCTGCAGTCTCTAATCACACCTGGAATGGAACCTGGGGTCCCCCTGTGCTCTGCAAGGACTCAACCTTGTCTGGCCCCACTCCCCACCTGTGGCCACGGGGCCTCCCCACTGTTCTTGGAGCACAGCCAGCTTGCTTGCACACAGCATCTCTGCCTGACCCTGTCCAGCCACCTGGAAAGCTCTTCCCCAGAAGCCTGCAGCCTCCCCAGCCTCCCTCACGAGTCTCCCGCTGGCTTGTGTGCAAGGGCACACACTGTCCGGGGGGCACGATCACCCCTTTGCCCTACTTCATTTTCCTTTGGAGGTCTTTTTCACTTCAGCTTTTATTATTTTCTCACATTATATCATATCTTACTGTGTTTCCTGCTGCAATGGAAATAAACTCTGGATGGGAGCTTTTGATACCATCAGTGCTTAGAATAGCATCTGGTCCTAGCGGGCCCTCAGCAACTGTCAAACATGTGAACATATTACGTAATCAGTTTTCCCTCCATGGCCCTGTGCTCCACTTTGATGCAATAGTAATATTGTTTACTCCCTGTCGTTGATGCTTACTGGAGGCTCATTACGTTTGAGACACAATTAAATGTCTTGCAAACTTCTTTAGACTTAATTTTCACATGCTGACATGGAGGAATATGAGTGGGAATTTTCATGTTTACCTTGGTTTTATAGATGGCATGTCACACTCAGAAAAACTTGGAATTTGAACCAGCTATGTCTGGCACGGGGTCCTAGTTCACAACCACTACTGTAGACAGGCCACTGTCCTGGTGGTGCCTTTCCTGTGTCCATCTCCTTTAGGAAGCCAGTGGGTTAGCTCACCCCTTGTGCAGATGAAAGTTGAGGCTCACATTAGTCTAGAGAATAGAGTAAGATCCAGATCTTTCCTTCCTTTATACGTCACACCAGCCTGTGACCAATAAAGAATTTGTAGGAGAGTGTCACCTCCCAATACAGAAGAAAAGTGTCCAGGTTCTGACAGAACTGATTGGAAAAGCACGTGGCACACGAGAAGGGAAGCACACGGATGCACAGCCAGGGTGAATGGCAGCCTGGGACACTTGGCATCAGCCCCCAGTGTCTGAGGAGGTCGGTGCTGGCATGGCTGACAAGAGCAGGCCCTCAGGAGCAGACCGCTCATCCAGGGCCCACCATGTCCATATGCCCAGGAGACGCGATCTGGGAAGATGGGAGCTCACCCTGGCACTTCCCTTCATGAAGTGTCCCCATTCAAATATATGTGTTCCCAGACATTGGACACGTGTCAATATCATCCACTTACAGACATTCCGTCATCCTTAAGGGTGACGACCATCAAAAATGAGATGTAACTACCAAACACATAAACCACAGAAAGCAGCTGAATGGATAGATATGCAGACAAACTGAGGTACCTGAATGTCTTGACTCAGGTTTATTGTTCTAAATCATTGGGAGTCCCATCCAGAGGCTCTCGCTTGGCCTTTCCACCCATTTCCTACCAACATGTCAAGAGTGGCACTTGTTGTTTCTTTTTGTTCTCTCTTAGAGGTACACTAAAATCAAATCAAAAAGATAAAGGAGGTAAACATGCACGACGAAAAAGGGACTAGAGAGGACATGACAACAGAAATCAGAAATTTAGGAAGAACAGACACACATAGCTGATTTAAAGAATAGAGAAAATTCTGAGCCGGGAGTACAGCCCTGGGCTCCTTTCCCAGCATCACAACAGAGGAGGAAGAGGAGAAAACTAGCTAAGTTTGTGGAAGGGAGACCCACGGAGTCGGGAGAAAGACCAGAAGAAACAAGTCAGGCGTGCTGTGGGGCTGGGGGAAGATCAGATGAGGCTGTAACCAAGACAAAAGATGGAAGATTGAACTGAGCAGCATTTAGACCTCCAGACTGTCAGTGTAGACTTCTGAGGCCAGTGCACACATTTTCTCTACTCCAGCTGATGACTGACATCTGGACAAGGTGACCCAGGTAGGCTCGAGGGATGGGGACATCAACCTCAAGCACAGGCAGGAGAGAGAATGCAAGCCATCTTTCTGAAGAGGACTAACCCGTCCAGGAGCTGACCCTAGCTCCCCTCTTGCGTCCAGTCTGCCAAGTCGAAGTACACCCAGCCCCAGGGCCCATCATCTGGCACCCAGCTGCTCTCCATGTGAAAGGCTCCCTTCCTAGGAAGGAACCCCACTAGCACAAGAAAAGACACCAACAAGTAACACTATTGGAAATCCCCCAACAAAATGCCCTAGATCCAAGAGAGTGCCTGCAATGACGACAGCCACAGGATGAGCCACACTCCTCCTCCAAGCCTTCCAAGCATGGTTTTCGTGCTCTTCTAGAACAGGGATGGACAGATATCACCACTGGACAGACAGTTAGGGTCATGACCTGACCGAGGAGTGAAACCCCGCTTCCTCCTACATGTCCTTGTCCAGGGCGAGCTGGAAACATGGGCCACTTTCACAGAGTCCTTGCCAGTCAAGGTCTGGGTTAGATCAGCGAGGGGAGACCTCCCCGTCTCAATGGCTGGATTCCGTTACTGTGCATAAGGGCCAGCCAGTGGTTGGGTTTGGTGAGACTTTACAGTGGCCTTTGGATGTCACACAGGAGCCACCCGCTCGGTGCTGGAGGGAGTGTACCTTGGCCTCGTTCCTCTCGTCTTACACCTGGTCCCTGTATTGATTGATCACTCTCTGCTATAGTGCCTACAGCATGTTCTGCATCCCAAAGCAGCTCTCACCTGGCAGGTAAACAGGAATGAGCACCTTCACTACAGAAGGCACATGCGTGTGTGTGTGCGTGCTAGCGAGGCACTGGAGATAATCCAAGCATTGGCCACTAGAGGAATCCAGCAGTCAAGCATCTGGATACGGCAGTGCACAGGAGCAAGATCAGCTGAAAGTACAAACTGCACATATATAAATACTCGGCAAGATCACCACGACCCAGTATTAGTGGGAACAAGAGACGGAGTGAGACTGACTACACACTGCTCGCTGCACACAGGCGACACAACACCGCACGTTACAAGAGACCTACAGCACACACACACAGGAATGTGTGTGTCTAGGAGAGGAGGCAGGCGGCAGGCTCAGGTGTGGACCAGACCAGAACATAAAGCACTGTGAGTGCACGAGGCCCGAGGAGTGAGATGACCCCCGTGGTCTGGTCTGACCTAAGATCTTCCGACTTTGTGATGGTGCATCAGAAACCGTACTTGAGGTTTTGAGTCTGGATCTTTCCTGGGCCAGCACAGCAGCACAGCATGCTCTCACGATGCTGGGCATCAGGCCACCACTCCTGGTCAGCTGGGTGACCCAGAGGGTAAACAGCTGGCACTCCGTGGTGTGCTGCGTTGCTAGGCTTCCATGTTTGCTGGTGCAGGTGTCCTGCATGCATTTTCGTGTGTGATCCTTTTAATGTGCGGCGGTTCACCAGGAGCCACAGTGAGGCAGGTGTAGACACGTGCGCTGTCTCCTGATGGGCAGGTCCAGTCTGAGCACTGACCATGGAGTGACGTGGCGATGCCATGATGAGCAAGGCACAGACGGCAGCGTGTTTGACTATGAGCTCCTTAAAGACAGCTATTACATTTAATTATTCATTCCAGCCCCAGTGTCTGCAGGTGCTCTATAAATTTTTATGTAACGGAACTGAATTAAAATCTACCTAAATCCAGCCATGGTGTTTGGGTTCCAGGAGAAAACTTCCCTAACTTGACGTAATTCATAAAGATCCTCAGGTCTCGTTTTTCAGTGCCGTTGCATCCAAGGTGCACAGTGAGCAGGGAGGAGCCCTGTCTCTGTGGCTCTGCGTTTGACAACTTTGGTGTCGGGAACGAGGACAGGAAGTGGGCCTCCGGTTTGCTCCCTGGCCTGCAGCTTCTGCACCACCTTTCTGGAGGAAGGCTCGCTGGGTGTGCCGGGTGGCTGGTGGAACTCTGTGTCCCAGCCATGTGCAAGATCTTAAGCAGCCAGGAGTGGGAGTGGGAGTGCTCGGTCCCTTACTGTTCGAAAGTTATACTTTATGCATTTTAAAGAATATTAATCTTACACTTAAAATGATCCAGAACTCTAGATAATTAGGAAATACTACTGATTGTTTAGGCAAATCAAGTCAGTGCACAGGAAAGATCCCTGTAAAACTGGTATTGAATGACACAAGTTGCCAATTATAATAAAGGTTAAGACATAGAGAGAGCGTATACATATTTACATTTATGTACACACACGAATATAAAATTCATGAACTTGACCCAGAGAACATTTGCTCTTATAAACAGCTTTATTGCCTAATTTGCAATTAGGTCCCGTTTGTCTGTGTGTGGCATTAACATAAATTGATAGAGAGAAGCACCAGGTGCATTCAATTAAAAGAGCTTTAAAGCGAGGTATCATGTTTTACCACTAGGTTGCATTTTTAAAATATATTTAACAGGTTTATTCCAATGTCAGGATTGCAATAAATGAAAGTCAAGCTGACTGAAAACAGACATGTCTCACAGGTTAACGTTTCTGCCTCCTGATTTCCATCACTTGCTTTGAAGCTGTCCAGTCATCCACATGCAGACCTTGCCAAAGCCTTGGCACAAGACGGCAGGGTAGTTTCTCTTCTCTGTGCGATATAAGGGCCACCATTGTTTACTTCACTTTGGAATCCTGCTAGTCTGAATCAAGCTAACCATCAGAACTACCAAAGCATAGGGCCAATCATCTCCACCATTGTGTGTGGATGTACAAGGGGCAACGTGAATCAGAGAAACCTAAGCAGAGGCACTAAGAAGTCCATAAACCTACCTGGGGAAATATCTTCTCTTTTTCCCCCTTTGCCTTCCTGGCTGTTGGCATGTATGAGAAACCCCTAGGAAATGCCCTGAATAGCATGCATCAGAGATACATTAGAGAATTATGCAGTGAAAGTATTTTTAGACTTTTCTAAAGCTATGAAAAGTTTATGAAGCAGCTTAAAGTTGGAAACTCAGGCACAGAGGGAAAATAAGATACGCTTGGCTGTAGATACTTGATTTCTGTGTAGCATCAACATCAGTTCAATCAGTTGCTGCTAATACTTTCCTGGAAGATTATTCATTTAAATGCAAAAGTATACAAGTTGCATTCTTAAAATGTCTTAGGAGACATAAGTAGATATATGCACACATTTTACCTCTTGCATAAACACAAATTTTAACTCCTAGGAGAAACTTTTACGTAAGACTTCTAAGACCTTTATGGTATTATTTTCTTTCAATGTTTCCACTTGATCACGTACTCAAAACCTACAGTTTATAATACTGTCTACTATAGACTGAGTGTTTATATTCAAATGTTGAATTCTAATCTCCAATGGGATGGAATTTGGAGATGGGGCCTTTGGGAAGTAAATGGGATTTAAGAAGATACATGTAAAGGACACCAGAGACCTCCCTTGGCTTTGGACCACATGTGAATCAGGAAGCTGGCCCTCACCAGATTCCTAATCTGCTGAGGACTCAGTCTTGGACTTATCAGCTTCCGGAACTGTGAGAAATAAATTTCTGCTATTTATGAGAAATCCAGTTGTAGAAATTTTGTTGTAGCAGTGCCACATGACTAAGATGACGTGTCTCGTCCTGAGAAGCACTGACGAAGGTGCACAGACCACATCTTTAAGGCAGGTGATGACGAGAGTCTGTAGAGTCAACAAAACCCATGGATTTCTTGTCCACTGAAATACTGGTTTTTTTTCCTTAAGTAAAATCACAAACGCTGCCACATCCCAAAAGTATTCTCCCCTAGAATTTTTGTGTAAATGGGTGCATGTTTTGGTTTTTCTTAGAATCTGCTTTGCATTTTCCAATTATTTCACACATAAACTGTATTCAAGGTCTTTTATAATTTCCTGACACCTACATAAAACATTATAAACCATGCTTTGCTACATTCCCTTTCTGAGCCAACATACAGCAAATAGTAGATAAAATATACGAGATACAACTAAACAACTTAGAAGTCCTAAATGAATTGATAAACCATAAATGGAATACAATAAATAATGTTAAAAGAAACTAACACTTTAGGTCACTCAACATCTGAGCTTGGACACAAGCAGAGGTGACATTCTTGGGACAGAAAAGAATGAGATCCCTCACATGCAGAGGGAACTGGCGCTGGTCCTGTGCTGCTCAGACGGGATTCAACACTCACAACACTGCCTCGCGCAGCACAGAAACGGCTGGGAAGCTTGGGCCCAGCCAGCACTGGGCAGCAGGAGATGAAATCATGACACATTAGAGGAAAATAAGAGAAAAACATTCACAATATTTTTAAAATAAGTATGTTTAGAGTCTGAAGGGATAGTGAAATGAATAAATCCAAAAAAAAGGAACAAGAATTTCTGAACCAAAACAGATATAGAAGAAGCAATGAAATAAAAAACAAAAGAAATTCTTAAGTTCTATTATAGTGAAATAATCATTGGGGTAATCTTAAAGTCAGACTCAACCAAAGAATAAATAAATAAATAGGACGACAGTTGTGAGAAATAATGCAGGATGTTACACAACAGTTAGAGACTGAGAACATGGCAACAGATAGAGATGACTTGACATCCTTATGCAGGTGTCCTGAAGGAAGACTGCAAGCAAATGTCTGCGGCCACACTGGGCAACAGAGACAGTGCAGAACTGGGGATAGATGAAAGTTCTCAATCAATCTCCGCAACTGTCAATCACGGTAAACGAAAGTAAGTCCACACTCACACACACCTTAGTGAAACTGGAAGATATCAAAGGATAAAGAAAAAAGAAGGTGTGCTGCCTCAAAGGGAAGGGACACTGTGCCACTGGGAAACGTCTTAGCAGCAGTGGTAGATGCTGGAAGATGATGGAGCCATCCCTTTTGGTTCCTCAAGGAATTTAAGGCACGAATCACATGCATGATACCACACTATATTTGAGTCAAGTTACAATACCTTTTTAGCTATCAGGTGCTCAGAGAATTTATCTACCACTCCACAACTTCATCAAAAGAATTTTCTAAATGATATATATCCTTTATCAAAAGTAAAGAAAAGATATAAGGAACAATAATTCATGGTAAAATACATGAATAAATTAAATAAGCTAATTGGTAAAAACAACTACATGTAATTTAAAAGAGAAAAATAAAACTTAGACAGCCATTAAAGGGCAAAGTGTTGGGGCTATTTTGAACAAGCTGAAACCTTTAGATTTGGGCTAGGCAAATTTATAGTTAAATATATTTCCTCAAGCATAATTACTGAATGAAGAGAATTAGAGCCTCCAAATCAGCAAAGGGGAAAAACAAATAATAATACTGCAGTGATGACAGTGACGATGAAACTAACTTGGCCAACCCACAAGTACCTAGGTGAGCGGGAGGTGGGAAGCTCCTCAAAGGCATGATAAACCAAACACACAGGAAGGTGGGAGGCACAGGTCTAACCACTCAACATGAGACTGAACTCTCCCTTCAGAGATTACATCAAAAGAAATCTACCTGTATACTGGTTACAAGACGTAGGACTAATTAAAATGGCATAGAAAAGTAAAACAACTATTAACGCTCAAATACTAATTACAAAGACTCTATGGCATAGAATTTAAGGCAAAAGCATTTACTCATTTTAATAAAATGAAGGTTGCTATGGAAGCAGAACCATATAAATATAAAGAATATGTATGTGCTTAGCAATATAGCCCTAAAATGCATAAAACAGAAATGCACCTAATTTAAAGAGAATTGGCAACTCCGTAAGTATCATGGATTTTGGTAAAATCTGAACATAGGTCTATCAGAAGTACACAAAGCAGATATAAAGTCAACAAGTACATGGAAATGTTTAACATATATAAAAACAATGTATACATAAATTATAAAATAGATCACATAGCAGAACACAAATGATGTTCCAAAAAAAAAAAAAAACAAAGAACAAACATAACACAGACCATTTGGTAAAACTCTTGGTTAAAACATTCTGTGCTGATGCTGTCCTCCCTGCAACACTGAGCTCTCTGTGGGGCACACTGTAAGCACGCACATACTTACAGTGGGGGGCCTGAAACGGTGCTCCAAATGTACACTGCATCCCAGATCTTGCTTTTTACAGTTTTCAGCCTAAAATCTCTGTCAACTCTGTCAATAGCAGGCCCAGGAGGCAAACAGGATAAAAGAGAAAGTATGAGAAAACGGAATGAACCCAAGTTTATGGCAGTTAAAATTAGCAGCTTTGTTGCAGTTTTATTCACAGGACATATTCTCATTAGGGTTAGACATTGACAAGCAAATAGCGTGTGGGACTTCTCTCAGATTTTGAAAAGCAAAGACTGTAAGACTCTATCTTAAATATTTTACTTCCATATTTCAGTTTGGCAAGTAATAAAAATAGTTCCTTTTCCAAGAAGGTTTTTCACCATGAAAAATGACCAAAGTCACAAGTGGTAAGGACACTGTTGGAAGAGCTGACCTCCAGGTTACATGGGATGTCTCACTCAGGCACTGACAAGTATACCCTTGCCTCCATCCTTGGGAAGAGGACATTCTGCTCCTGATGGGCACAGGCTGTGGGGCTCACAGCCAGCTCTGGCTGGCTTAGTAAAGTCACACTGAATTTCCAGCACTCTTGTTTTCTTGTACGTGGTCCCTGGTCCATGCCTCATGAGTTTTTGAGATTATACAAAAGCACTAGGCTCCGTAGAGCCTATATTTAGCTTAACAAGTAATACACATTTCCTAGCACAGAACAACCAAAACTGTTTTGGAGGGTAAATACTTCTTTCACCGTGTTTAAAAAGAGCAAGCTGTCACCTAACTGATTCTGTGGTGAGGACTCAAAAACGACTACCAACAGGTACAGATATCCTTGAATGAAAATTAACTGAAGAGTTAAAGGTATTTTCCAATAATGACATAGGAAAAACTTGATTAATCAAAAGTACTGTCCATCTTCAAAATGCCATTTTCATTAATTCAAAGTTAGACCTTTTCGTTAAACATCCCATCCTGTTCATTAGCATGTACGTTGTTGATGACTTCCTTAAGTGGGAACAGTACAGATCACCTATTTCTGAAGCTTAATAATTTGGTAATTATTTTGGAAGCTAGCAAACTATGTAAGAAAATGAGTAAGAAGCAGATGAGGTTATATCATCAAAAACCTTAATGTGAGGACCTGAAAACTTTGGTCATTTTAAGCACTTACATATGTAACAGTAAGAACATGAAATGGAAATTTTAAGTCTGGGTTCCATATTTACTTGGCTTTGCTGTTATAACGTATCCCAAAACTGTTTTTATTATGTGAACAATACAGACCCTTTGCAAAAGTAAGCAAAATATTATGTTTATAATATGGATCACAAAATGAAAAAGAAAAACAGAACAAAAAAGAAAGGAATAAAGAAAGAGAAAAGAAAAGAGATTTGCCCTTTAACCAAATAGAACTAATGGCCAGTGGCAACCAGGCACTTCCCAGGCACCTGGCACCGACAGTGATATGGCTGCCCACTTTACTTCCAACAGCCTCCTCTCAAACAGGTCCAGAACTATCCAAATTGGAGGTAAAGAATTAGGTTTCATGCAGGCTTATAAGTCACCAGTGCTATATATTTTGTTCAGTACTTTTCCTCAGCTTAGAATTGTGAGCATATTGAAATCACTGACTTGTACTTTAAAAATTTTGCAGATCTCGGGCATGGCCAAATAATTGTGTAATTACTATGTGGATCCACCTTTTCATATGCATCTGATCCCCAACAATTACCAGCATTAGTAATTTCTATTTGCTTAAACTTTGCTAATTATATATATAATAACTCACATTTTCCTGTGGTGGGGCCTGTATATAAAGATATCATCATGCAAGTTTAGAAAAACTGTTCACATTATTGAAACATTTTATTTATAAACTTTTCCCCAAAGAGTAAGTAAATTTTAAATCTTTTAATCCCCAAGTCAGTATAATAAAATATATTTTTTTGTTGCCAGCCACAATAAATTTGTTGTCATTTATTTCAGAGTTAACAATTTCCTTCCATGGCCACTGAATCAGTGGTCCAGCAAGCAATTTTGATCCCTAAGGTATCCCCTCTGGGACACCATTCACTGCATTGATGGCGAGCCAGTGAGACCCAGGGGCCAGCACACATATAGACTTCTCAGAAAAACTGCACCCTCATCTCTCCCTCCCCAGACTCTATCATAAGGTCAGCTACAGATCTGACTCACTATTCAAATGGATGAGGGTGCCCCTCCTAGGAAATATTCCTAGATTACCCCAGAGCTTCAGGACATCCCCACTGATACCAAACTTCTCTCTAGTAGCTCCCTTGGATTACAGAAATCCCTGAGGCTTTAAAAATCAGGCTAAGTGGACACTGATACAATGCAGAGTTGACAAAATATAGGGGCAGTTGATTTGCTGTGAATTTTTTTTGTGGGAGGGAGTATCGAGGATTGAACTCAGGGGCACTCGACCACTGAGCCACATCCTCAGCCCCTTTTCTACATTTTATTTAGAGAATGGGTCTCACTGAATTGCTTAGCACCTTGCTTTTGCTGAGGCTAGCTTT
The DNA here is from genome assembly GCA_004024805.1 of Geosciurus inauris. Lineage (NCBI taxonomy): Eukaryota > Metazoa > Chordata > Mammalia > Rodentia > Sciuridae > Geosciurus > Geosciurus inauris. Next base: position 67,592 of record PVHX01001599.1, read on the forward strand.
GAACTCAAGATCATCTTCCCTCAGCTTCTGGAGCCACTGGGATTACAGGCATGCGCCACTGCTCTCGGCTCGCTGTGAATGTTTTAAAAAAGAACACTGAGGCCAGTGTGGTAGCTCACACCACTATAATCTCAGTGATTCAGGAGGCTGAGGCAGGAAGACCAGAAATTTGAGGCCAGCTGTAGCAAATTATCAAGAGCCTTTTTAAAATACAAAATAAAAATGGCTGGGGATGTAACTCAGTGGTAAAATTCCCCTGGGTTCAATCTCCAAAAAAGAAAGAAAGAAAGAAAGAGAGAGAGAGAGAGAGAGAGAGAGAGAGAGAGAGAGAAAGGAAGAAAGAGAGGAAGGAAGAGAGGAAGAGAGGAAGAGAGAGAGGAAGAGAGAGAGAAAGAGAGAGAAGGAAAGGAAGGAAGGAAGGAAGGAAGGAAGGAAGGAAGGAAGGAAGGGAGGGAGGGAGGGAGGGAGGGAGGAAGGGAAAGGAAAAGGCAGAGTTTCTACCTATGATGGGGGGGTGGCGCTTATTTTCTGCATAATTATATCTAGAACATTTGAAAGAGTAAAGCTTTGATTTTAAATATCAACCAATGTAAAAACACTTCTGTATAAACCCCAAGGCAGTTAATATTTTTAATGAAGACAAAAGCACACAGAAAATAATTACATTTCTTTTAAATCATAGTTTAAAGCAAACTAATTGAATTTAAAAGTAAACAAGAAAATATCAATTAGGTATCTATTTACTCCCTTGTGTAATTATATTGTTTTACTGCCCATGCTTCATAATTGTTGCCAAGCAGTTTTTAAATCCCATCATTAGTTTTCTAGAAAAGAAACTGTAAATTGTTGTGTTTTGGTCTCCCAGGTGTTGTTTTGATAGGTACGAGGATGCTCAAATTGTTTTCTTTGGAAACAGGTGTACTCAGTATACTGGAATTTTGAAACATACTGACCTATTAAAAGCATTTGAGCTCATGGAGATCTGATTTTTAAAAGTTAATCATTCTAATTGTTCATGAGTACTTTGTTTTGAATTAACCATTTTTGTCACCGTGACCAACATACCTGACGAGCAATTGGAGGAGGAGAGATTTGTTTTGGTTCACAGTCTCAGAGCCCTCAGTCCGTGGTGAGCTGGCTCCCACCACTCTGAGTCTGAGTGAGAAAGAAATCATGGCAGGAGGGCATGGCAGAGGAAGGCTGCTCTGCTCGTGGCGGGGAACTGGCCAGGGAGAATGCAGAGGCTCCCAGGGCCCACTCCTGGAGATGTGCTTACTCCAACTTGGTCCCACCCCCCAGCAGTCCATCCAGCTATCCATGGACTAATCCCCTGATGAGGCCAAAGTCCTCGTGACCCAATTGTTGCCTAAAAGTCCCACCTCTGACCACAGCTGCACGGGCAGCCTGCATTCCACGTATGAGCTTTCTGGGGACATTCCAGATCCAACCCTGAATCACTGCTTTCCTACTCTCATCACTTTGAGTCAAATAACAAAAGTGTTTTGACACTAACTTTGAAAACAAGTTGGTTTCCAAGGTAAAAGGAGCTAAGATCACCATACTTGTGTTACAGAGAATTCAGGCAGTAAAGGAATCAGGCATCCATGAACACAGTCTCCAGTAACCTCCAAGTGCATCCTCACAGGGATCGACCTTCTTCCTGTTTCCCCCTTTCTGCAATAAGTTACCATGAGTTGAGAAGTTAAATTGAAGAATATTACTTTTCAAAATCATATTTCCCAGTAACAAGAAATTTTAGGTCTATATTATATGGAAGGAGGGCTGGGTATGCACCTCTGTATGCAATATGTAATTCTGTCTGGTGAGGGTCATTCCTTCATTTTTCAATGCCCTTATTCATGACTCTAATCCTTTTGATGTATCTTTTTTCTCATTTAGCCTAAAGATAATAATAGGCTAGTCCTATCTGTAATAAAATTCTACTTAACAGTCATCAGTACATCATAAACCATCCCGCCCACTGGCTGAACTTTCATGCCAATGATGCCATTAATATGTGTAACAGCCCTGAAAGAAATCTAAGTATTACTTTAAGTATCTCAACATCATACACCAGAGCCCTGAAAGATATTTACTCTTGGCTTTAAAAGCAGGTAAACAAGTGAAGGGTGCCAGAGTTCTTTCCCGTTATCTTCTACCACCTTCTACCACCACTTCCCTACGTCTGCTCTCTCAGCCACTTGCTCACAGCTTTCTCCTGGAATCCCCTTGGTGTTTCCAAAGGACACATCATTTAGCATTTGAAGACTAGTTTGCATTGCCCTGTAATGAACTTTCTGGTGCTTCAGCTTCTGAATTACATTTTAAATGCCTCAGAGGTACGCATCTTTCCTGCCAGCCTCTTAGCCCCACACTGGGTCTTAGATCAAAGGTGCCAGATCTACCTGGGGAATGACACTCCTCGCCTAAGAGAATCGCACTGCCCTCTGCAGACCCAGACCATTGGTCTGCCTTTGTCTCCTACAGCACTTTTCAGATAGGTTTGGGTCCCTTGCTCTAGCCCTCAGAGGGGTACTGCGATTAAACCCCCTTGGCTTCTTACCCCTGTGGTTTGTCCACTCACCCGGATGCGTGGCTTGCTCTGGTGCAGCTGTCCGTTAGCCTCTGATCACACTCAGCTTGTGCTGTTGGGTCTCAGGTCCGGTCCTTCTTCAGACTGAGCTGATGACTTAACTATATGCCATTCCTGGACACAGTGTCTAGCCAGACTCCTTCCTGCCTCCATGACCTTCATGCATGCTCTATTCCATGGTGCAGCACATCCAGGACCTGAGAAAAAGAAAGCAAAAAATTTCACTTAGCAGGACTTTCATGTACAGAAACTCCAGATTCCTTCCTACTGTGGGCTCCTTAACTACCCGTGATCACCTATTTTCTACAGCTACTAAGCATGTAGAGTTTTCTAGCACTTTCCGAAGGAAATTCAGAGGAGGAAATGTGCCATAATTTTATAGCTGACTGTAGAACTCAGCGTGGATTGTTGGTTCCTTGTTGATGTTACTTATTTTACAAAAGCTATAGATACTTGTGAGGCACATAGACATTCTAAGAAGATGACTTAGCAGAAAAGCTAAAAGAAACCGTTTAGAATCAGCAAAGGTGTTGTTTTTATTCCACCTGTGAAGACAACTTATCCGCCTTTGCATACAGCAGGATCTCTCTGATCCAAAGGTGAGATGGCTGATCCAACCTAGCAAACCAAAGCAAATTTTGAGTTTTTGCACCGAAATGGCTGAATGATCTTAGTGCTCCACTGATTACACTAGAAAAGGACATCTGTCCAGTTAAATGCAGGATTAGTATCAAAAGGTTTTTTCATAAAAGCCAGCCTAAGAGCCAAGAGTCCTGTTGGGATAAACCTGGCTAGTCGTCCATGTATGCTCACAGCTAGTAGAACTCAAAAAAAAAAAAAAAAAATGTGGAAAGGTGTACCAGATCTGCAGTGGCATCGAAACTCTCATTCATATCACTTCTATTAAAACTGTATCTGAAGAAATTTCTCTTAAAAATGGTCTCTCAACTGAGATTATGCCTTTTTCGTGTGCAGCCCTGAGGAAACCCGTGTCACCAACAGGTTTGCTAGGGGCAGACCTCTTCCTAAGGCAGGCGCAAGGAGCCCGGTTCTCTTCTCTTGGGTTCATTTGCCCTGTTACAACCACACAGCCATGCGCTGCTCATATTTGTGTATGATTGGAAATTTCCATGTAATGTAGCAAATTTTAATAACTCTGGTTTGCCGTGATCAGGGCCTTGCTGTATGCATTTGGTGATCCTGAAAACGTGATGTGCCCTGAGCCTTCCCAACGGCACTGCGGATCCATCCCTCGGTCAACTTTTACCCTGTTCTTGAGCCTCACTGCAGGCCCCCACGCTGGTCCCCAAGAAAGTCACCAGAGGGTTGAAACCACTGACCGCGACGGACATCCGTCGCGGCTCTTGTTTTCTGTGGTGCTCAGATGGGTCCCCACGGGGACCCCGCAAGTTTCCCCTACGTTTTGCAAGTTTCACGGAAATGTGTGCTCGTTGTGTCACTGTTTTCTGTCCACACGGCCCCAGCGGTGGCTTTGCAAGCCACTGTGGCACCCAGCAAGCTCCGCGGTGGTCAGGGCCCAGGTCCGGCCAGGCCGCCTGCGCGGTGCTCCGGGACTGGACACCACGGCGTCCGGGCTGGGCCAACTGTCCTCGGAGCTCGGAGACAATGCCCGCTGGGCGGCGGAACCCTGCGCGCGGGCGTTGCGGCGCCCTCGAGGCCTCGCGCGGGCTCAGAGGCCGCCCCGCAGCGCACCTGCCGCGTCGCCCAGCCGGTCCCGCCGCCCCGCCATGTCGAGCTACAGCGGGCGCAAGTTCAAGACCGGGGACCTGGTGTTCGCCAAGCTGAAGGGCTACGCCCACTGGCCGGCCCGCGTGGAGCAGATGGCCGAGGCCAACCGGTACCAGGTGTTCTTCTTCGGCACCCACGAGACGGCCTTCCTGGGCCCCAAGCACCTGTTCCCGTACGAGGAGTCCAAGGAGAAGTTCGGCAAGCCCAACAAGAGGCGCGGCTTCAGCGAGGGGCTGTGGGAGATCGAGCACGACCCGATGGTCAAGGCCGCCGCCCCGCTGGCCGAGCCGCCCGAGCCCGCCGACGGCGACGCGGGGCCGGGCCGCGCCGAGGCCGCCGAGCCGCCCGCCGAGGAGCCGCAGGGCCCGCAGCCCGGGCCGCCCAAGAGGAGCGCGGCCGGCGCGCCCGAGGACGCCGCCAAACGGCCCCGGGAGGCCGCCCCCGACGGCGCCGAGGCCGCCCGCGAGCGCGAGGCGGAGGCCGAGGCCGCGGCCCAGCGGGGCCCGCCGGAGCCCGAGCCGCGGGAACAGGCGGCCGAGCAGCGGGCCGCGGCCCTGGGCGCCGGGGCTGGCGACGGCCCCTAGGCGCCGCGCCGAGAGCCCTCCAGCCACCCCGGGCCCGCGCACCGCCCCCCTTCCCCCCGCCCCCCCTGCCCGGCCCCGGGAGAGGGACAGGCCACCGGCTGCACCGCCTGGGCCCACGCCGCCGCCAAGTGACTCGGGGCCGACGCGGCCACCACGCCCCTGCGGCCTGGAACTGCTTCCCAGGGCCTGGCGACGGAACAGACTGCCTCCACCTCCACGCCGCGCTCAGGCCCCCAGGCGCTCTGGACCTCTGCCTGGGGAAGGGGGCAGGAGAGGCAGGGGTGGAGGACACAGAGCAAGGGCGACGCCCAGGGACCTGCTGGAGGGCAAGAAGGTGCCATCTCAGGAGCTCCCGAGCTCCGTCTCCTCCTGCGCACCTGTTACCCGGTTGTACAGACTCAGGGAAAGTGGGGCAGCAGTCAGGGGAGGTGTCCCTTGCGCCGACCTTTGGCTGACCCAGTGAGTTCTGGGGAGTTCGCCTTTTTCCATCAAAACGTTTGAGGCTCCAGGGTCATTTGGAAGGCTCAGCTTTGCTGTGCTCTGGGGTGGGAGTGGTGAGAAATAGTTGTCCTGTAAGATCTCTGGGGTCACTGAGGGAAGGCCCCAGGGAGACCTCTGCCTCCCTCGTCCACCTCCCCGCAGCCTCAAGGCCACCCTAAAGTTGTAAATACCACTGGACATACAAGAAAAGGCAAACATTTTAGGAAGCTTTTTAAATGAAACTAATTTTCTAAAAACATTAAGAACTCCCCCTGGGCGCGCCTCCATTGTGATCCTGGATGTCCCAATGCCACCTGTTTCTGAGAGAACTGGAGGCTCCCTTTTTGGAGTCTGCTGACTTTCTCTTTGTTGTTAGGGCTTTGGCGTTCCTTGCACTGTTATTTTCCATCAACATGCCTTTGCTGGGTTCCCTGACCATTGTCACCAGACTCAATATGTAATCTACTGAGAAGACAAATAAGTGTCCCCTCCCAGCCTCTTCCTAGTGACCTTTCTGTGCCCTTCTTACCTCTTGTCTCTTTCACTCCTTTGGGCTCTGATGAAAAATTGTTGACTGTAGCTTTGGAAGTTTAGATCTGAGAACCGTAGACTATTTCAATTCTAGCAAATAAAACCTGTTGATGACTTTAAAAGAAATATTCTCAGTCCTCTTCTTTGGTTTCTGAAGAATTGGTTCTTAGTGATTTCTTTCTTTTTATTTTATTTTACTTTTTCATTACTGGGGACTAAACCCAGGGGATGCTTTACCACCAAACTACATTCCCAGTACTTTTTATTTTTTATTTTGAGACAGAGCTTCAGTAAGTTGCTGAGGCTGGCCAGAAACTTGAAACCCTCCTGCCTCAGCCTCCCAAGTTGCTGGAATTACAGGTGTCACCACACTCAACAAAGATTGGCTCATAGATGCAGTGCTCCTTTTGTTTTCTGCATGTCCCTTGTTACATGCAGGGAGATTTTAGGATCTCCCTGAGAAGCCTTTGTGATCCTAAGGTCTCCACCTCTCACTCCGTCTGCAGTAGTCATTATTGCTGATTGAAATGATGGACACAACATGATTTAAAATGTTTGGATGATGACAAATTGGGATGCTGAGTTATTGGTAGTTGTAGTATCTGTAGAATATTTTGCATCTTTTTGGTGGCTTTGTGCAAATATCTGAGGATATTTAAATGGTGTTAATTATCATTACATGTTGGGGTCCCAGGTTCTGTACCCATCAACACTGCATGCACACAGAGGCTTCCATATATACCGAAGTACTAACATGCCAAACCATCATGAACCAGTAGGAAGGCAACTGAACACAACCCTGTTTTCCATCCTTGTGAAAAATACTATTTGAGCCAGGTATGGTGGTGGACATCTTTAATCACAGAGGGTTGGGAGGCTGAGGCAGGAGAATCCCAAGTTCAAAGCAAGCCTCAGAAACTTGGCAAGGCCCTAAGCAACTTGGTGAGACCCTGTCTCTAAATAAAATGTAGAAAAGGGGCTGGGGATGTGGCTCAGTGGTTAAGCATCACTGGGTTCAATTCCCAGTGCCAAAAAATTTTTTTTTAAATACCATTTGACTCCAAGGTATCTAAGTTAGATAGTTGTTCTCCAACTCCTGCTCTTGTAATAATATTAATACTAGAAGTTACTATAATTGAATATCTAGCAGGAACATATGCCCTGAAGAATAATCCCATTCAATATTTATAGAAATCCAGCAAGGTATGTGTTGGTGCTCAAATTTTTCATTGAATGAGGCTTTGGTTCAGAGAGGCTAAATGGCTTTTCCCACATTCCACAGAATACTCAGAATTCAAACACAAAATTTTCTGGTCTAAGTTCTTTGGAATTGCACATTCACAAGGCACTAGCCATGAATCCAGAAGTTAATAAAATAGCCATTTTAGTATTAATAACAAGTCAAACAATAACTACCATTCAGTCTCTAAAGCAAGTCAGGGGGTACACTATTTTTTACACCTGATGTCTTCATTAATACAACTATCCAGTTAGGTGGCAACTACCATCTCTATTTCAGTGCTGAGGGAGTTGAAGTTGAGAATGTTAAGGCATTTTCCCCAAGGTCATATAACTGGTAAATGACAAAGCCAAGATCAGATGCAGGTCTTTCTCATTCTAAATCATTGGTGCTTTGTTTCATTATATTATTTCCCACTGGGGGGAAAAACCTATCAAAAAAATGGAAGTATTTATTATCTTCTACCATTTTGAAGTGAACATTTAGAAGTTTGAAAGGTAAAGACTGCTTACATTAACGAACGTTGCTTGTGGGTATGTAAAAGATCATTTGAGCGCGTGACAATTGCTTTGTCTTTAAATGACTTGGTGAAATGATGAGGACAGTTGTACATTCAATCTTTCTCAAGACTTACGTGACTCTAGGGAGTTTGAATATGGATGGGTGTATTTGACACAGGCAGGCATGCGATTTCGATAAGGTTTTCATGGAGGCACATCTTCGGAAATGCTCCAATAACCTGAAACATAGAAAATGGAATCGCCACCATTTGAGTGGCTCTCTCTGTATTGTGTCTTTCCTCCTCTTGTGTTTCAAGTGCTGGGAATAGAAAAAGCTGCTTACGTAGAAGTGGCATGCACATTTGCCGTCCCGGTCACTGTGACATGGCGGAACGGTGATCTGACTCATAGCACATGTAAAGAACGCGGCACCCAGGTTCCAAGCACAATAGCAGCCCATCGAGGAGGCAGGCGTGGAAACAAGTCTATGTTCTCGGCCCTCTCTTCCAGGCAGTGGGCCCCATTTGTGTGTTTTAGTGGCCAAGAGATATTTTTATGCACTGAAAAGGAAGTGGTTTAAAATTCCCAACGATGCCAATGCTGTTTTCTCTTTTCCTCTCGAAATGTGTGTCTCAGTGAGAAGACTGCAGGTCAGTGATCAGTTACCTTCCTGAAGACAGTGCGCCCCTCCACCTTCTGCTGAAGCCGTCCTCGCTAGTTGGACGTGTTCCCAGGTGTTCTAAGATCTCGTCCAAGTGTGCCATACCAGTGTGGCAGACACACTCGGCGCTCCTGGGGCTCCTTCCTGTAAGGCTTTGATGTTGGAAATACGTGACATCTCACACCAACATCACCTGCGCAGAGCACAAAGGTGCCATTGAGGCTGCAGATTTTGCTGCTTTCTCTCAGCCAGGACTTAGCTTTCACCCACCGTGTACATCTTCAACTGAGGTGTGGACTCTTGTTTATGGTCCAGGCCTCCCTTTTCCCTCTCCCCAGAAGGCAGCAGGTGCTCCAGGTAGCAGGGCATCTTCTGCTCACGTCACCGTCCACACTCTTGATGAGGGAAAACTGCCACACGCTACTGGTCCTTGACCCCTGTGAGCCTGGCCAGCGCTCCGCGTCAGCCCCGCCCGTGTGCTCCTGGCCCCGTCTCTACACACTCTGATCATATTCGAATTCCCTGGGTATTGTTTGCACTTCCACCAGTGACAGAAAACGTGTTTCACTGATATTTCATCCCGCCTTGGAAGGTGCGTTTCAGGAATCACACGGCTGATATTTCCCAAATCCTCTAAGCTTCCTCATCTGGCACTCTTTGTATCATGGTGCTGGTGGCCATTGTGACGTTGATCACATTCTGACTCTGGGAACAGAGAGCGGGGTGCACTGGCCTGCGGGCTAGTGACAGTGCTGTCTGGGAGGACTCCGAGCCCCTGTGAGTAGCTGCCTGCCTTAGGTGACTTGAAGGGCTGCTGGCTCTCAGGCTCTCTCTCGCGGGCCCAGAGAGAGCCCCCTGTTCATGCAGGCAGAGCTTTCTGGGCTGGATCACTATTGGAGCCCTGGCCCTGGGAGCCACACCCAGCCCTTACTTTCCACCATGGTGCGGAGCATGGCGTCCCAGGCAGGCAAAGGGGCATGCCGGCTCCTGCCTCCTTCAGACAGGAGCCACGTGTGGACTATTCTGCCAAATATTTACAACAATAAAGGACAAGAATGCCAAAGAACTCACATGAGTTTTTTCCCCTCTTGCGGTGTAGACACGTGGCTTGCTGTAGAGCCGTAGTGTGTTAAGAAAACCAGAGGATACCCAGAAAGGACCAGAGCGAGGTCCCTGGGCGGCTGCAGGCAGGGAGGGTGGGGCAGTCCTGGTGGTAATACGGTCAAGGCCCTGGCCTGGGGACCTGGGGAGAGCAAATGCCAGGCGTCTGGCTTTCCTGGTGTGTGGGCAGCACCCAGGGGTCTTCGGCGAGTGCCCTTTTCTCTTCGACTTTGTCATTTGGAGGAGTGCAGCCCTCTGCCTGGCTTTATCCCTTTCTTTCTCCTGACGCCGTTTTCCCTGAATGACTCGACCAGAATCACAGGGGGCTCCGGCTCCGTTTCCGTGAGACCCTTCTTCCCCCAAAATAGCATCTGTTCCACTCTCCTGTAATTAGCTTTTTATTGGTTTTGATCAACTAATAGGTCATATGTTCCGCGAGGGCAGGGACTAGCATCAATTTCCTCATTCCCAGACCCTGGCAAAGTGCCTTGTTCCTATGAAGCACTCAGCAAACGGTTGTTGAGAAAGGAATGTACACAGGGCGGGACCTGCTGCCCCTCCTGCCCCTCCATTTCTGCCCCACCCTTCAGAGGAAGCTTGGGGACTTTTGCCAGCCCTAAGGAAACAGTATGGGGAACCTGAGGGGATTTGTAAAATGAATGTATGCCATTTATTCAAAAAAGTTGTTTTATTATTATATATGTGTTCATCTCACAGAAATAACAGACCTTAGCAATCCTGAAGCTCAATGAGGATAAATCAAATCACACAAGTTGCCCTCTGCATCTGAGTGTGAATAAGTACGTTAAACAGAGCATCCATCCCTGGAAGTCATTTCTCTCTACGAGTTTGATGCTTCATTTTCAACTTGCTTTTCTGTGGGAGGCAGCTTGATGGTGTTGGCTCTGGATGCACCCAAACTCAGGTTTGAATCCTGGCTCCCTTGTCGTGGAGCTGTGTGATTTCAGATCCCCTTGACTGAAAGTTGTGGCGATGACTTTCATGTGGCAGGTTTGTTGTCAGAAGCAAAGGAGCTCGTATGTGTTCAAATGTCCAGCACAGAAGCCAGCTCAAAAGCAGGCACCAGATCCATGTTCATTCACGTCCCTCAGGGTAATCCAGAGAAGCTCACCATTCAAAATGATTGGAGCCCAACGTGTCACCTTTATTTAGGAAAGCCCTGGGGCCTTTAGCAGATGCAAACAGCTCACAGTGATAATTCTATATTTAGGCTGCCCCTACACTGAGAGACACTGGAATTTCATTCTTCCATTTCCTCGATATTGCCGTTCAATAGCTTCTTTGAATTCCCTCACTGGCAGCTTAGTTATTTTATACAGACATATCCAATTTTAAATACTCCTCTTTTTGGCATGACTGGTCCCTCCCGTGGCCAGTTTTATTGCTCTTGTTATTTCCCTAGAATCCACTTTCAGATTTCCAGTGGGTATTTCTTCAATGCATCTCCTTGACTCCTCTGTATTCCCGGCTCCCTTTTTTTCCACTGTAGAAATGGCAATTGTATTGCTCTCCCTATTCGGCCTCTTCTCCCTTGCACCCATCTCTTCACACATAATCTTAATGAGCCGCCCACCTCGGTTACTCAAAGGTGCTGCAGTGTCACAGGGACTGACCATTCTTTCCAGATGCTCTCTCAGGTTTCAGGTCCTCCTGTGATTTACCAAGTGTCACTTCATTTTGCTTTTCCATTTTTCCTTTTTCGCACCTTGGCCAAGTCTTCATCACAGTCATTATCCACCTCTCCTGGTGATCTACTTAACACTTCATTAAAAAAGGTGTTCAGCTCAGCTCCCTCCTCCCGCCCTGCACTTGTCAGCAAAACCCACTCGCCCCTCCCCTCTCTCTCTGATTCTTCTGGAGCCCTGAGTTTTCCAATCTTGAGTCCACCCCTCCAGCCAGCCTCTGCCAGAGCCTCCCACCTGTGCTTCAGTGGCCTCTCTTGTTCCCTCCCCCTCTCTCTCCTACCTTTTACCCTTGGATGTCAAGCCACAGCACTGATGTGATTCAATGGCTACTTCAAGGACTGTACCTGAAAAAGTCTCCTAAAACAAAAGCAAAGCTGGGCGTGGTGATGCACGCCTGTAATCACAGCAGCTCAGGAGGCTGAGGCAGGAGGATCACAGGTTTAAAGCCAGCCTCAGCAACCTAGTGAGGCCATAAGCAACTTAGGGAGACCTTGTCCCAAAATAAAAATAAGAGAAAAGCCTGGGGTTAAAGGCCCCTGGGTTCAATTCCTAGTACAAAAAAAAAGTGAAAATAGGAAAAGACAAAGATGCTTTTCATCATGAGTCTAGTTTCTTTTTCTAAAAAACATGCTGAATTATAATAATGATGATGATTAATATAATAATAATTTAATAATACTCAATAATATAATTCATATAATAATATAATTTAGTAATATGATATCTAATTATTTAATAATAATAATTACTATTATTTTGTACTAGGGATTGAACCCAGGGGCACTCAACCACTGGACCACATTCTAGCACTTTTTATTTTGAGATAGGGTCTCGCTAAGTTGCTGAGGCTGAACTTGGACCTGCAGTACTTCTGCCTCAGCCTCTCAGGCTGCCAGGATTACAGGCGGGCACCACCACACCTGGCTACACTGTATTATTTGTAACCTAATAATAATGTTCTTTTCACATTCCTTGGCTTATTAGGGAGTAAGGACTAGAGGAAAAGTCATCTGGTTAAGAGAATGATAGCGTGTGCCTATGGGTACCAGGAATATATATTTTCAATTGTGCAAAAATAAAACTTTGCATGTTAGAGGACTCTTATGAAGTGGATTTCAAATTCAGTCATGTTAGTAGAACAAAATATTTCTGTAGTACTGTAAGCTCATGCCATCATTGCCCATACCAGTGATTCCTGCTTTGTGGAATGCACAGGGAAAGGTCTCAGAGACAGAGTGCCAGTCAGCAAGCCTGCGTGCGCTCAGTGACAGGGCACCCACTGACAGCTTGTGTGCCACATACTTTCCTGGGGCTGGAGAGAGGCTGGTGAAGGATATAAACAAAGACCCTGCATTTCTGGTGCTTCCATTTTAGCAGCTCAAAAAAGGCAATTAAGAATAAAAACAAAAAATGAAATTCTGTTTTGTGTCTTAGGAAGTTATGAATGCTACTGGGAGGAACGCAGCAAGGTTAGGACAGCTGGAGAGTCACTGGCCGGGGTTGTGCCGTTTGGATTCAAGGAGGGAGATAGAGGCCAAGGCACTGTGAACCCCTGGGGTTACTCCTTCTCCTCCCTTAAGCCATCACATCAGAATGTCATGGAACAGGGAGGCCTCCTCATAAAGAAGACCCAAACCAATGCAGTTATTAAAATGCAAGCAGTCAACAAGCTAAAATATTTTGTTATTTAATATATTAGTAGTGGTACACCTCACTGTAGAAAGAAACACACAGATCTTAGAATACGGGAAATACTTAGAATACAAAATTGTTGTTTGTTATGCTTTATTTGGCAATTTATCATCTATATCCTTATGATGGCTTTGGAACTGTGGTATACACCAAGATTTTTGGTGCAATCAGTCACCAAAGACCCTGGTTCCCTGCTGTGCTCCAAAGACTGCATCAAATCACTGATCTCTCTTCTGGTCTTCCTCTCTGCTGGTAACTGTCTGCAAGATTCGAGCTACCTTAGGGCAGCTACAGATAGAAATAAATTCCTACCACTTTATTTTATTTAGCATTCACTATACATGTGTTTCTCCCCCAAACAGAACATATTTACAGTTTAATGGCCCCAGGAACCCTCAGGCTTGCTTTTCTGTAGCTCTGAGATACCTACCTGAGCACTTTCCACCAACCTCACTTAATGAGGTCCCAGTGCAGGCAGAGGCTGGCGCACCCAGCAGCCAGAGAGCCTGAGCTCAGGGGACGTGAGCTTCCTGCGAGGCAGCTGCGTGGCAGGGTGATGAACACTGAGCCGCAGGAGGGAGTGCCCATGAGGTCCTTCCCTACGGCAGGCCTCCAGCTGAAGGCTTGCAGGGTGGTACGTTGGCCTGATCCCTTTGAACTGGTCTCCACTAATGTCATGGAATGCAAACTGGGCTCTTCACGCTGGAGCTCGCACAGGGAGTAAGTGTGTGTGTGAGCAGGGGATATTCTGAATGCAAATTTCTGTTCAATAATATGTAGGTCAGATTTTTGCTCAGATTATGTAGGGATACTTTTAGATTAAATTTCTTATCACTTTTAAATCATCTTAATACTTTGAAAGCCTTTTCCTTTTTTCAATTTTTTTTTTTCTCTGAATTGTTACTACATAGCTGGAGCAGAATTTGCAGCTGGCATAATGGACACAAATCAAATGTTTCCAGGGTCTTCTATTCCATACAAGAGAGGCCTTGTGAAATCCTGGTTCTTTGTAAAATATAATCTAAAATGCAGTATTTTAGATGAATGGTACAAACCTGATTTGGATGATGTTACGCAAAGAGGAGAATGTGGAATAAATTAATAAGCTTCTTTGCACAATACAGAGAAAACACACACTTCTGCTGTTTCCACTTCGTTGGCATTCTTAACAACGGCTCACCTGTGAGCAGGAATTCCCATTAGGCCTGCATGTCACAGCCTTGATAAAAACCCACCTTCAGGTCCCTGCGAGAAGCAGAACAAGGAGCGAACATATGTCTGAGCTGTTTGGGCCACATCAATTACTGAGGTGGCTGAGTACCTGCAGCACCCCTTCCTCATAGTCATTCTGGCTATGGAGAGCCATGAACACCCCAGCCATCTTTAGTCACGCCGGCATAAATGTCTGAATGTGATGCAGATGTAATTCAGTGCAGGTATTCTGAAATATTTCTGACATGAAATTAAAAAGAAAAGAATGAAAATGGTATCTTACACCCTGAGTGTTCAGTGTGGAATGTAAAAACTAAAACTAAAAAAAAGAACAAAAACAAACATTCTACTTTCCCTTGAGTTACCCCCAATCTCCTCAGGAAAACACCGCCTACCTCAGCTCCCAGAAACAAACGTTACACCATGAAAGAGAACAAACCTCTGGCCTTTGATTGTGGTCACCCCATGCACTTGTTAAAGAGAGCCCCTCAAGGCTAACTATAAAGAATAATGGTGGGATGCAGCGACCCAGAGGCTGAAAACCAGCGTCACAGCACGCTGGGCCCATTATCACCCCGGGTCAGAGAGGCGTCTTGTTGGTGAGTCTTTGTTTCTGAGTTTGTAGGACCAGGATAGATGCCACCTATCTATCAGTTTTGAAGAGGAGTGGGAAAGTACCCCATCACAGATGGCTGATGACAAGATAGAGCCTCATGCTATACTTGGAAGGCTGTTTAAGCTCTTCAAATAAATAGATGCCCTCAAGAGTTATACCACAAAAATAATTAGCATCACATATATCAGGCAGGGCTGCTCTCTCTGCACGTCCCCCTCTGGTTCAGGAGGACAGACTGTGGTATATTGCTGCTGCTGCTGCCACCTCCTCTAATAATGGCCATTATTCATAGCAGGGCACCGGAGGTCACTAGCATGGACTGGTGAGAAGGATCCTACCATTCATCCTGAATTTTTCCCTGGACTATGAGCAACAGCTCACAGATTAGGGAACCAGTTTATTCTTTGTGTAGGAGATGTAGATTTGACCTTGTGTTGTCCTTCTCTATCTTCTATGATCTCGCAAACCCTAGACATAAAACTTTCAAGCAGCCTTGTAAAAAATCTCCAACTGTGCTTTGGTTTTGAGTTTAAATCATAGTATTCCCATCATTTGTTGGTTTTGCTGTAAAGATGCCTGGGGCATCCAGCCGCTACTGAGAGGGCAGGCTTCTCATTGTTAGTAATTAGAAGGAGCCTGTAGATTCAAGGTGGCTCAGAATTCATCTTTTTTTTTTAAAGAACCAAATGTGTTAGTGAGATGCAGTTTGCTGAATTCATTGTCGTGTGGCTGTCTTTTTAACCTTGCTGCCCTGCTCATTATGCATGCAGTCAGTCACCAAAGACCCTGGTTCCCTGCTGTGCTCCCGAAGCCTGATAAAATGCATCAAATATGAGATGAGTCTTCTGGTCTTCCTCTCTGTTGGTAACTGTCTGCAAGATTCCAGCTACACTGGGGCAGCTATAGATGGAAATTAATTCCTACCACTTAATATACAGGTTAGGGTGTGGTGTGCACAGAATAAATGCCTAACCAGGTAATAAATAAATGAGTAAATGAAAAGGCTATTGCTTATGGTATTTCAAAGTCCGCAGCTTGATTTTACTAAAGAAATTAATTAACAGAGAATCACGTAATGTTGCACACACAAAAGAACCTTTGCAGGGAGGCCAGCATCTGCAGCCTCTTTCAGCATTGGCTGTACTAGCGGGAAGGTAGTGCCTCTCTACGCCAGCAAGGGAGCAGAATCTAGACCTTTGAAAGGCCTTCACTTCACTGAGGTCTCAGGTTAGCGATTGCTGCACTGTCTCTGTAAAGGTTTTGGTACAAATTGTGACTCTTTTTAAAGCTGATTTTCCAAAAATGGGCAGGGGTGCTTTGTCAAGGGGAAAAACTTCATTTAACAGTGTAACCACAGAACACCAGTGCCATTGCAAATTAATGGATGTTCCATGAATTGCAAAGTTTAAGGTTAATGTTGACAAAGCAGAATCATTACAACCCTTACGAGTTGTGTGTGCTTTCGTTGGGACGATATGTGTGTGCCTCATAGCTCTTCTATTGAAAATAAGATTTCATCTAGCTTTCTTGATCCACTCTCTCATACACCAGCATGATTCATCTGGAATTTAAATATGGCCCAACTGGAGTCAAATTCATTTTAATGTAAATATGCACAGAAAGGATAATCGATACATTTTCTAATTAGCCTTTACCACCATAACTGTAAATATACCTTTGGTTTTTTCCTAGTACATAAAACATATTACCAACCTTATGAAGTTAGGTTGACCTCACGCCAGCTCCAGTTGTCCTGGCTGGTTCCTGGTGGGACCCACCGCTGCACCCGGCTTTCCTCCTGCCTGATTGAGCAATGTCCCCAATATGTTCAGGTGGAGTCGCTGGAACATTTGTTGAGACATTTTCATGAATCAGCTATAGAGGTATTTTCACGTAAAATGATCCCATCTTACAAAGGAGCAACACATTTCTCTACATGTGGATAATAGCACATGTTCAGAAAAATTTTTTAAAATAGTGTAAGAGCCTCGGGTCTACGATCAATTCTTCCACTTTCATTTCTAAGGCGGCAATAGTAATATGTTTTTGTTCTCTTTTCTTGTGGTTACCAGTTATAAATTTACACTGGAAAATTTTAAGAATGTCTAAAAGCTGTAGATTTGCATTTATAACTTCACGGGGAAAAATTTTAAAAGCTCAACATTTGAATATTTTTGCATTATAGTAGGAAGGGGTCTATTTTGTGAAATCTAAGAATGGATTTTGAGCATTGCTCTAATGTCCTTCAAAAAATTCAGAAAGCATTAGCAAGGTCCTAAACAAATTAAGGAGACCCTGTCTCAAAATAAAAAAAAAAAAATTAAAAAGGGATGAGGATATGGCTCAGTGGTTAAGCGCTGCTGGGTTCAATCCCTGGAACCCCCTTACCCCCTCAAAAAATTAGAAAGCATAGTGATTTAAGCCAAATTTGAAAAACATTCCCTACAATCAATCACTTACTCGCCCCCTGGTCAATATTATTTACAATGTATAATTAAAGAGGTGTGAAGTTTCTCTAAACATGTGCAGAAGCAGCAGGAGATTCATGGAGGCGGAAGGTGTAGGTGACTTACTGAACCGCCTTCCTATGCCAACAGGGCCCTAAGTCGCAATGGTCTAAAACAGGTCCTTCACCTGAACATCCTAATGCTCCCCTTGTACTTAAAGCATTAAGTGAGGCTGGCTTGTTTAACGTAACTGCTTCTTTTATGGCAAACAGAGCATTATTTAGTGACTGGGATAACTCATTACCCAAATCCCAGAAATGCAGTTTTCCGTGAGAGTCAGCGTTTCTGGTTTCTGATAGTGAACTCTAAATGAGATCCTCGTGTGCTTCATGTGAGTGAGAAGTCTGCACTGCCAGGGCAAGGTGACTTTGCTTTTCCTAGAGCTGGGCAAGTCACCCTCAAGAACAACAGAAAACACAGCGCATTTTAAAAGAGGCCTTGTGTTCTCCTGTAAGTGAGGTCTGAACTTGGCTCCCAAGTGAGAACAGCACCCACTTGCCACCATTTAGCACAGACAAATTCCAGTCAAGGAAACAGGGATGTGGGAATTATGGAAAGGTGTGTTTCTGACGGATCCTGATGGCATTGTCGTAGAGGGTCAACTAGGCAGACTGACAGCTTCTGTGAGATGTGAAAATGAATGCCAACCCAAACCCCTGCGGGCACAGCCCCTGGAGCTGCGGGCATCTAGACCAGCTGGCTGGAGCCACCGATTCGGCCCTCAGCTCAGAGATGTCCAGTAGTGATCACATAAGACAACCCGCTGCCCTGTGTCCCAACTCTCGTCCTGGCTACAACACAGAAAGACCAGAGCCCAGAAGACAGGGGAGCTGGGAGAGAGAACCACGCTGTGGTCACCAAGGCTGAGAGTTGTGCTGGATTAGGGGACAAAGAGTGTTGCATGGACTGTGTCCTGCAACTGTGGACTAGGTGAAGTCAGCTCAGATGTTCCAACAGCTCATGATGGTGGACAGGGGGCGGAATTGGATTGAGATACACCAAAGAACACAGAAGGAAGATTTTGCAGAATGAGTTCAGAAACAATGGTTAGAGAGAAAAAAAATCACATTTCTATTGTATGAAGTAAACAAATTAGTCTCCTATTCCACAGACTTTTCTTTTGAATAGTTGTTATGTTGAATGAATGAATGCATGAATGAATGAATGGATGAATTGGGGCCTTTTCACTAACTGCAGAGGCAAATGCATATCTTTCCATGTTTAATACAGAATCAAAGCCTCAGTGAGCAGATGGTGGGAGCTTTTATTTTCTAGCAGACAAAGAGCCTGCCCATGCCCTTTAGCTCACAGCCCTGGGAGGCTGCAGTCTCCCCCCTGGATGAAGCCAACCTTCGTAAATCAGACTGTCAGGGAAGCCACTGACAGCTTCCCAGTTTTAATAATACCTAAGTTATCAAAAAAATTCTTTTTTCAGTGATTTTTTTGAGAATATTAATACTTCTATATTGGCATTTTTATTTTCCTTACAATTAAAAAACAAACAAACAAAAAAACAAAAAAAAACAGAGTCTAAAAAGAACAATCAACTTCACCAAAAGGGAAACCAGGATTGCCAAGAAAGAGATTTTAAAATCCCCATACTTGGTGTTGGCATTGACAGAGCCTAAGCTTCAAAATGATTTAAATTTGGTGATATGAATTAAAATATTCCTTTTAGTATTCTTTGTTACACCTTTAAGATATATCATTCCAAGAAAAGCAGCTGAAGTTAGGTGGCGTTTGTTATTTCATGCATAGGATATTTGCTGTTATCAGAGTCTCACTGCTTGAAAGAGACTTTTTGTCCTAATGTGAATATGAAATACCTCCTTTGGGGTCAGAGGCATGCATAAAGATATATCATTTGCCTTTTAACAGGACTTTCTGGTGACTTGACTCTATGGTTTTAAATTGTCCTATATGCATCAAGTATTCCTTACTGAATGTTCTTGCTATGTCCTCTGCAAATATGGATGAAAATAATTATAGTGAGGATGGTTTCATAGGATGATGTCACTCCAGAGAGGACCTGCACCGCAGGGAACATTTCCTGTAAAGTATGGCAGAAACTGCAGGGTAATCAAAGTGCAAATTCCAATTTATTTAAGCAATATTGTTCTTGCTCCTCCATTTCACAAAGCTGTCCTTTCTCATTAAATTTTTGAAAGAGAAGGAATGGATTTTACCAACAGAAATCTGAATGCTGGTTGACCTTTTTGAAAACTGCATGAAACACTGGCGTCAGCTGTCTTTTCACACATGTGGTGACAAAAGGAAGCAGTTAAGGCTGGGAAAGAATAGATGCTGGACGTACGCAGGACCTGACGCCATCCAGCTCGTGTGTGATTTGAAGAGAAGATGGTGCATTTTGAGAAGAAAGTATAGTTGATGAGTCCTGAAGGGCTCAGGTATGTCAGAGGATTTCTATGGCTTCCGAATGGACACTCCAGGGGCTGGCTTGAATTTCATAGGCCATAGGTGGTTGCTACATAGCAAGTGCCTTGTACTTTCTGGCAACAAATGAATATAACCAAAGTTAATAAGAGCTAAATATTGGTGAAATTTTGACAGGGTTAAGTGCCTTTGGTTGTTTAATAGTTTATCCTTTTATCAGATATTCATTAAGCATCAGATATTCATTAAGCATCATTGAGGTAGGAGCAGGCAAGTTCCCCAGAAAAGCACTACGACATCAAATAAGACCAGTTCTTGCCCTTCAGGAGCTCATCAGTAGGAGGTGTCTCCTTCTATCAGGCACAAAATTAAAACACAGTGTGTCTAATGCTTTGGTGGACAGAGGCCCAGGTGTTGTGGGAGTGCTCAAGGGGACCGTAATCAGAAATGTGCCATCTGATGTCTGGTTTGTTACGGAAGATCAATTGATCAGGAATCATGCAGGTGAAAGGGAGTCAAAGCAAAGAGACTAGGATTTTCAAAGCACCAAATGTGTGGGTAAGTAAGGAAACCGGGGGATAAAGGCACTTTTCTTTGGCCAGAGAGAACGTGAAAATGGGGCTGTGTCCTCAGAGTCTGGTCTTTTGTGTGGTGTTAAACATCCCAGATTCTGTCTCATAGGCAGGGTGGTGATCGATGTCATTGCTCTAGGGTTGGGGGCTTGAAGCGCTGTCTCTGGGATCCATGCTTTAGAAGGCCTGCTTTTCACAGTCACACAAAGAAGAAAAGTTATTAGGGAATAGCAGGCCACCCAAACTAGACTCACACTCATGGCTGCTCCAGTTCAACACATAATACAAAACATCCGCTCTCATGACTAGCATTCGGGCCAGGCAGACACGTCTCCATGTCTCTGGCACCATGTCTAGAGACAATGGGGTCCACAGGCTGGACAGAGCCCTGGACATGCCTCTGCCAGCACTGGAAATAGACAATGCTTCAAGCATGGGAAGAGTTTGAGAGGTGAAAACTGGAAGTAGTTTTCTTTTTTTAAAAAAAATACATGCATATTGATTGATTAAAAATGCTCAGTTAACACACATGCAGTTCGTTTCTGCATACAGAAGGACAGCTTCCAACAAAACCAAAGGACCATTCATTTACTTCTCTTCGCATTCCGGCAGGGGGTCAAAAACGTATGCAGGAGTCAGGGTGGTATAGAGACACGAGGACCAAGGAGTATTTTACACAGTGAGATGTTTATATAACTTAAGCATGCCCTTCCTCTGTGCACATCTATGATCAGCCTTCCGTTCCTCATGTTCTGCCGTCTGAGAATACAACCAGTTGCAAGCCAAAAATATTTGAAAAAAGTCATGTCTGAATTGAACATGTACAGACTTTTTTCTCATTACTCCCTAATACTTAAGTATAATAAATACATAGCATTTACATTGTGTTAGGCATTATAAGAACTCAAAAGAGGTTGTAAAGTATATAGGAAAATGTGTGATGTTATATGAAATTATACAATGGCATTTTATATAGAAATTTTGAGCACCTGCAGGTTCTGATAGAGTGGGCTCCTGGAACCAATCCCTTCTGATACAAAGGAACAAATACATGTATACTTATACACAAATATACACTCAATACATACAAAAGAACATATACACATAAAAACACACAAAGCATGATAGTTTGATGTTGAATGGTAAAATTTGAATAGCTTTACTTGTATGGAAATATCAAATTCTTTTTTTGTTTTTGTTTTGGGTGGGGGGTACCGATATTGAACTCTGGCACTCAGCCACTGAGCCACATCCCCAGCCCTATTTTGTATTTTATTTAGAGACAGGGGCTCACTGAGTTGCTTAGCACTTCACTTTTGCCAAGGCTGGCTTTGAACTCGTTATCCTCCTGCCTCAGTCTCTCAAACTGCGGGGATTACAGGGGTGGAAAATATGAAATTCTTAAAAATTAAAAACACTTCACCTTTAAAAAGATTTTCTTTTATATTTTGATATTTTTATTGTAATTTATCTTTTTAAATTTTATAGATAATTTTGAATATTTTAGAAGAAATAACTTTCTGAAAATATGAAAAATAATTCATTTTCACATTTAACCTACATCTTCAATGAAAATATAGTCCACTTTTGTGGACTTTTGTATCTTTAATCCTTTATGTGAGTATAGTCTCTAGAACATAAATTATATTTTAAAAGCTTGATTAAAAATTAGTAATTTTACTAAAATGAGCATCACAAAATGTGTAATAATACACACATTACTCTAAAGAGCCTAGTGATACTAGAATAAGTAATGTGCGTATTATTACACATTAGGAATGCACAATTCCTAATGCACAATTGTACATTCCTAATGTGTGTAATAATACGCACATTACTTATTGTGTAATAATAATAAGGAATGCACAATTACCATACGATTTAGTCAACTTGAGTATGTCCCCAGATTTTACTCATTAAAAAATAGCTTTGCATATATGTTGAAACTTGATCAATATGAAGGCATTTTTTTTTCACAGAAGGCAGACACATTTTATTTATTAAATCTGTTAAATTGATAAATACTTAATAACTCTTAAGTATTTAGCTATGAATGCCCATTTGCACTCTGTTCCAGGCCTGGGAAGTATTTAAGAAGGATAGGTCTGGTTACCAAACTACTGATAAGCATGCTCAATAGTGCATTGGAGAAAGATTCCTCCAAAGGAAACAGGAGCATCTCAGGAGCTGGTCTTCTTTTCCTGAGTGGTATTTCCAACTGTGGCCTGAATTTCTGAATCAACCCCTCACTTCTTCCCATATCACATCCTTGGAGAAGTTTGAAGCTCTTCAATTTCAAACCACCATGAGCGGATCCATTTTTAGACCAGCACTTTTTACACCTCAGCCCCAAATCTGGGTGGACTGACAGCTTTCTGCCTCAAGCTAAAAGGAAAGTAGAGGACCCACAGGAGCCAAAAGTTTCAAAACTCAAGTCTCGTGCAATATCTAACACCAGTCATTAGCTATAGGGACTGTTTAGGCAAAAACATATTTGAAGACCATAACATACCCTTTGGTAGGGAAACGCTCCAGATTTGCACAGCAAGATAAATGAGACTTGATTCCTCCTGCTAACCACTAATCCAATACTTCAGGTTGCCCTGGATCTTCTCAGGCTGCAGCCTTCCTTTCTGGTCCACTGAGGCTCCTGAAGAGTGGCCAGCTGATGTCCTCAGTGAGAAATATGGAAGAGGCAGGTGTGGTGAAGATGCTACTTCAAATATTCTGCATAGGCTCATTTTATGGGCAGAAGGGAACTATGAGACTAGAAAGCACAGTTAATTTTTTTCCCAAAGTATATTTTATTCTGGCTTTGACCTAAAATCGGAGGGGATGCCTCTTGCCTACTGTCAAGCTGAAATAAGATGTAGAATGCCTTCTAAGTCAGAGCCAGGGATTCTAATTAAAGTTTTTCTTGGACTGACACATGTAGAAAGCTTTCTTCTCTATTTTTATTGTGAAGAAAAAATAGAGAAGTTAAATTAGATGGTGGTGCCTTGGTGACGTCAAAGTTCCAAAACAGGGAACAAATTTTGTTTTGAAAATACACCCTGTGTAATCCTAGAATGCTTTTATGTTTTATTCCATTTGACAGGAGACGGTATCTTGATGGCAATGTTGAAGGTTAGTATTAAATTATTAACAGGGAGATGAAATTGAGTAGTTCTGATGAACTCAAGTCTATATGTGTTAATGTATAATGTATGTGTATATGCATAGATTTACACATATGTGCTATGGAGACAGTAATATTTTAATACACAATATAATTTCTGTTCTTGATTTGCACAAAATTTATGAATTTCTCATCATATCTGTAGGAATTCTGAAATAGATTTATATAATTAAGACTGGATCTAAGATGATTCTAAAGTCTGGGCCTGGGATTACTCCAGGCAGCGGTTCTACTTTGCTGGAAGACATTTTGTTGTATTCCAGGCACAGCCTCCTGAGCAGCAGCGGGAAGGGCGGCATCCTCAACCGCTCCAAAGAGGACTCCGTGAAGGATCCACATCCTCGACCAGGGAGGCAGAGACGCGGACGAGGAGAGCAGTGGCATCACGCTCTGTGAGTTTCCTAGAACAAAACCACACTCAACAGCAACAACAAAAGTTGGCCGTGGTTGACAGGACCAATGGCCAGTTGTCCAGTGACGCATTTCATTCAGAAGAGCCCATGTGTGTTCTCGTCAGAGTGCTCACTGTTCTGGTTTGGGCTTGATAGGTGTGGGTCCTTGGTCAAGTCAGCTTTTCCCTTCCTCAGTGAACCCATGTGTCAAGTGTAAAATAAGCCCTGTTGGGATTCATACAAGAGCCAGAGCCCTTACGTGGTGTAAGGATTAAGCAGCACCATCTGGGCAAAGCACTTACTGGTACATAGAAAGGGCTCAGACTGTGAATCTGCCATTGTTCTAGCACCTGAAAATTGCACTTGACTCTAATACTCAGTAGTATTTTCTTACTACTTATCCACAATATTGATCACAATGGATACTAGTTTTGAGCCATCATGTCCTCATGATGAGGACAAACTAAAAAAGATAAACCAGTTGCCCCTCTTGCAATTGTACATCACCATCTTAGTGCACTGCAGTTACAAACTCAGGAGCAAAAATATTCTTTATGAGGGCAAATATAAAGCAACAGAGGCCTCAGAGAATCATGCCTCACTTAGACATTCTCAAGCCTCAGGACAAAATAAAATTGACTGGTCTCATGTGACAGGTCCATCTTTTTAGGTACCTGGATCGTATATGGCCAACAGAGAAAAACGTTCTTGTTTCACTTTTTTTTTTTTTTTTTGTGGTGCAGGATTGAACCCAGGGACACTTTTCCACTGAACTACATCCCAGCCCTTTTTATTTTTTATTTTGATACAGAGTCTTGCTAAGTTGCCCAGGCTGGCCTTAAACTTGGCAATCTTCTGCCTCAACCTCCAAGTCCCTGGGATCCACACCAGGATCGCTAAGGGAGTTTTTGGAGCATTGCTTCCAGCCTTACCAGGAGTAAGTTTGGACTCAGCAGAGAGCTCAGCCTGAGGCACAATGAATCCGGAGTTAGCCAGCAGCAGGTGTGGACAGGGCTGCTCTCAGAGATACATGAAGACATTTAAGATGCTGAGCCCTGATCCAGAGCACAACGCAATGAGCCCATGGACACACAGGCACAGAATGGAAAATTCACAGGTTAGCACTTTGCAATATTTATTTTGTCTGCTTCTAAAATATTTAGTCTGGGAGATTTACACTGATACTTTATTGGTGTACACACTTGTCCAAATTTACAGCAGCCGACGCTGAACAGAGCTTTGGGGACCCAGGTTCACAGCTAGCTGATTGTTTAGAAAGTCCAGATGTGAAAAGCCAGATCTTTCTGCAAGTGTAGATAAAAAGTGGGCCAAGCCAAGTGTATGGAAAACGAGATAATGGGAGATTCAGAGAAGACTCCCGTGGGGGCTGGTTTCTCTGATGTCCAACTGAACTACATATTAATGAAGGATGAAACCCTCTCACAACTGATAAGCAGGCTGTATCCCGGCAATTATCATCACTCCTGTTGCAAAATAGGGACTTTATTTGGACTTTATCCATTCCTTGACTTTCTCTCTGTGAGGAAGCATGGCCTCAAATAATTGCAGGTCTATTAGCACATCAATTACCTAAAGACCTTGATTTTTAGCAAGGAGTGGATTTTAATCAATCGCTGAAAATGTTATGGAGAGATTAGTTGTCCCAGAGAATGAAATTAAGTACAATTACACTGTAATAACTTGTGAGTGCTACCAGCATATATTTCCAGGTTCCTGTAGAATGACTGCGTTTTGTGGCTGCTGTGGACAGAGGAAAATATGTGTAGAATTCTGTGCAATAACTGGAATTCAGGTTACTTTTTAATTTCCTTCCTCGTGAGGAACAAAATGGACACAACTGAAATAGTAAACACACACCTCACACTTTCATATACCGGCATTCTCCCCAAACAAGGCAATCTGAGATCCTCAACTGAAACCAGAGTTTGCTAAAGGAAGACCTCATTTCTATCCCGAGTCTCATCCAATGTTCCCGAGGCGTTGGTAGTTGGGTGGAGTAGGGACAGGAGGAGGAGTGAAGAGGAACAGTGAAGAAAGCACAGAGGGGTTCAGGAGTGGTCCACGGAGGTAGCTAATGACCACGTGCCAGACTGGGGACAGGCGAGTATTAACCGGGCCTCCGGAAATGGGAGAGAGCTTATTAAAATATTGCTTGGCCGTATGCAGGCTGGGTAGTGCACCACTGCAGCGTCGCCAACAGCTACTCCCCCTCTGGGGCACGCAGTCATATCGGGTGGGGCCTCCACTCCAGGACCAGCTTCTTTCGTGGAGCATCCACACTGCGAGGGAGTAGTCAGCGTAGGAGAGGCGAATTCCAAAGGTGGCCACCAAAGCCTGTAACGACCACACCTGTTCAGCACGAGACATTTCCTAATTAGCACGAGGAGTGCCCGATGTGGGTTTGCCTGGGGATGTCAATGACTTGTTCGGCAGTGTGATCAGTGGTAGAACTGTACTCTAACTGATTAGACAAAATGGGAATCTTCCAAGGCTTGGGACTTGCCTGAAATATCCATATTGCACACGTCCACAGTAGCAGGATATAGAAATTCAGGGAGGCCTCAAACCAGTATTGTTAGTGGTGGCACCTAAGGACTGATTCCTTAAAGGCTTTGTGGCTTGGCCTTGACTATAAAAATCACAAATTTCCCACCTTCAGGATGTTTTAACAACTGCCAAGAGCGAAACCATCTGCTGAGTGAAATTTAGGGCCTAAAGGGGAGGTTTCACCCACTTTACAGAGCAGGTAACTATGTGGGGCTGGATGGCTGATGCGTGTTTCTTTGCTATATTCAATGTTTGTAGCAGACTTTGGCCTAAAATTTACTTTCATTGTACTCTGGAGACAAGGTTGTGTAGGAGTAGCTAACTCCCACTCACCTTAAGCTATCTGAGGATTAACTTCCTGCACCAAAAGTAACTTAAGAGTTGTTCTTGTCTAAATTGCTTCAGGACAGCAGGGCACTAGATTATTCTTATATTGGAATTAAATGGAAGTATTACCTCTGAAACCCGGAAAGATCTCAGATATGTAGGTTATACGTAACTTATGATCCTCCTATTGTCAGCTTCAAGTACTGTAACTCAAAAACAGGGACTCTAATAAGGGGTATGTGACTATGGATGGGGGAAAGTTACATTTTTAATTTGATTAATTCCTAATATAATTTAGTATTTCCTTTTTTTAAATGTTTAATTAAAAATTTCTTTTTAGTTGTAGATGGATACAATACCTTTATTTTATTTATTTTTCAAATGTGGTGTTGAGGATGGAACCCAGTGCCTCACACATACTCGGCAAGAGCTTTACTACTGAGCCACAACCCCAGCTCCAAGTATTTCCTTTATTTTTAAATGTAAAATAAAATCACTAGAAGTACCTGCAATTTTGTTAGCTGTAAGAATCACAGAGGCTGTTCATGTTTTAAACACTTTTTGTAGATAGCACTAAATACCATTTATGATCATCAGCACTTAACAATTATGGTTATTATTTGACCAGCTGCTGCATCATTTTATTTAATGTGTCAGTAAAGGTTTGCATAAATTGCTAAATTTGCTTTTTTAATATTTTGAAATTTTAAGCCGAGTTTTTCCTTATAATTGGCTTTCATTTTAATTCTATATATTTTATCTTATGCATTTAAAAATACTATTTGGGGAAGGGGATCTATGGGAACCACCAGACTGACAAAAGGTCCTAGTAAGGGCCCTTGTTCTAGAAGGTTCTTTCCATGCCAGCCCCATTGCCCAAACTCAACCACATTGCTTCTGCTTTCCGGTGATCATCATTTGACTTTGTTCCCCTTGTTTAATAGTTAACAGTTACCCAGTGTCAAACGCTGTCTGAATCCTCTACACGATTTAGTCATGCACACAGTTAGTGATCTCCTGTACTGAAGGGCTCTGAAAAACATCTCGTGCGTGATGGGAGGTGGGAACCCTGTCTCCTCTTGGTAGCTATCGTATGCCTAGATTTAGTACATGTTGTAGGACAGAGGAAGGGCTCCAGAAATAATTGTCCAATGAATGATTGGAGATTCCAAGATCTATTTCTGTAACTCATGATTTCCCCCTGGATTGTATAGCTACTACTTGAATGGAATCTCAAAGTGTGTTAAAGGCAGAATTCCTCACCTGTCCCCAAACCACAGTAGTCCCCCTTCATCCACGAGGTGTATGTTCCCAGATCTCCAGTGGAGGTGACGCTGCAGAGAGTCCACAAGCCTTTATTTTCCATGTTTTACCTGTTTTCATAATGTCTGGTTTGCAAATCAGACACAGTAAGAAATTAACATAAGAAGAAAATACAATAATGATAATAATATATTTTAATGAAAGTTAAATAAATGTGGTTTCTCTCCCTCTTGAAATGTCTTACCACACCGTACTCACCCTTATTGTGGTGATGTGGGGTAATGCCCACACGAGGACAGGCAATCAGGTGAGTGAGGTCAGCTTGGTGACCTACATAAGGATTACTTGAACACAAGTGTGATGGTACTGCAATGGTTGATCTGAGAACCTAGGGGCACTAATGGGCAGGTAGCATATACAGTATGGATACATTGGGTAGAGAAGACTCATGTCAGGGATAAGGCAGCAGGATGTTGTGAGATTTCATCATACTGCTTTGAACAATATGCCATGTAAGACTCATAAGTTGTTTATTTTTGAAAATTTCCACTCAATATTTTCAGATCATGGTTAAGTTTGGGTAACTGAACCTACAGAAAGCAAAGCTAAGTTTAAAGTGGGACTGTTCTTTTTTATTCTGTGCTCCACACTTTGGCAAGTCTTAAAGGTGTCTGCATCATTGCCCAAGCCAGAAACAGCAT
>PVHX01001599.1:96258-200074 GCA_004024805.1 Geosciurus inauris
CCTCCCTCCCTCCCTCCCTCCCTTCCTTCCTTCCTTCCTTCCTTCCTTCCTTCCTTCCTTTCGTACCAGAGATTGAACTCAGGGGCACTCGACCACTGAACCACTCCCCTAGTCCTATTTTGTGTTTTGTGTAGAGACAGGGTCTCACTGAGTTGCTTAGTGCCTCGCCATTGCTGAGGCTGGCTTTGAACTCGCGATTCTCCTATCTCAGCCTCCCAATATGCTGGGATTACAGGCAGGTGCCACTGTGCCCAGCTCAACTCTGTTCTTTGCTTCCCTGCTAGGATGTCTTTGTTACCAAAAAAAAAAAAAAAAAGTCTCAGGTCTCCTGCATTCTGCTTCCTCAGGGCGTGACACCCTCCTACCCCGCCCCACCCTGACCCCAGCCCCACACAAGCCTCTCTTCGTGGGTAACTTCCTGTCCATTTTAAAGTCTGATTTCCTCTGGGAAGTGAGCTGTCTCTCTTGGCTTCCCAAGGTTTGGCATTCTAAAACCCGACTCAGGACGCCTGGAGCAGAGTCCTGAGAGCATGCAGTTTTAAAGAGCCCTGCGGGTGAAATGGATGCAGAACAATCATGAATCATCATTTAGAAAAGACTAACACTTTGTGCTGCAGTTGTGCATGTGTCTGGCTGTCTTCCTTACTAAGTGCAGAGCTCGCGAGGCAGAAAACATGTCTATCTTGCTCATTTTCTAAGAAACATATAATCTAGCAAGAAGATAATACATTTTTGTCAAGGCAGTGCACCACCTTTGTGACTTTAAATATTCTAGGACTCTGTCCTATAACTTTAAGGCTGTTAGCTTGGAGTCTCTGGGTAAGTGGAAGGTAGCTAAGCCATTGCAGTAAGTTGTGCTGCCCAACAAGCTATCTTAACAGTTATTAAAATTCTTCCACAGCACCGAAATCATTCCTAGGATTGTTCCTGAGACAGGTATTAGAGCTCAGATTGTGAATGCTAATGCTCTCTGATATTTTATATATAGAAATGAGGTAGATTTGCTAAAAGTCAAAGCCAATATTAGCTTCCTTGACATATCATTATTCCTTATCCCTGACCAATATTTACTAAGAGCTTCTTTTGAGAATAACATTGTAAGATACGTGTGAAGAATAAATTGTTAAGTATAAATGTCATTAGAAAGTCCAGGTAAATGTCAAGGTAAATGCAAGCCATGTGGTATTAGATGGAATTCACACACTCACGTGCATGCACACACATCCATGGATACACCATGTGCATTCTGAACTGTCTGAGTCTTGTTTCCTGTAGATGTTAACTATTTTCTCCAAGTGTTATGCTGAAAGTAACCAAAATGTTTCAATCAATTGAAGCAGAAATGAATGTTTCTTCCTTAGGGACACCTATTCCTCCGCAACCTCTTGTGTTAACTGCAAGTTTCTATAATCATCACAGTACAGTTTTTTTTTTTTTTAATGTCCTCCTTCTTTCTTTGCCACCATACAAATAAGAAGAAGTGTCTTCAAACTGTATTTGAAAAAGCAATCTGGGGCTTTATGCTTTTAAAATGACATAATTAAATACGATGCCCTGAAGGTGTTTATAACACTTAGAAAACTGGGTAAGATAAAAAGAATTGCTCAGACAATGTACATGAATCTCTACTTTGGTATCATCAGACCCAAATCTACATGTTGGTGAGTCTGTCT
This sequence comes from Geosciurus inauris, assembly GCA_004024805.1. Lineage (NCBI taxonomy): Eukaryota > Metazoa > Chordata > Mammalia > Rodentia > Sciuridae > Geosciurus > Geosciurus inauris. The sequence continues at coordinate 97,932 of PVHX01001599.1, forward strand.
TCAAATTATGTAGGATAGTCAATTTCTTTAAAATCTGCATTTGTACCTGATTATTAATGTAAGGCACAATTATTGTAGTAATTTAAGTAATATAAGCAATGGAAGGCATAATTATTGATAATTTATTAAAGTAAAAATACCATAATGCTATAAGTGGTAATAATCACAGCTATTATTTGGTTTCTATACTTGTTTAATCCATTAAAAATTCTGACATATAATAAGTTTACATCTCTGTGGAGTACATCATGATATTTCCATACAAGTTTATAATACGTAATATTAGATTAAAGTAGTTGGCACATCCATCAGTTCAAACATTTGCCATTTCTTTGTGTTGGGGACATTCAAATTCCTCTCTTCTGGCTATTTTGAAACATGCAGTTAATTGTTGACCACAGACACTCGGCAGTGCCTGGAGCATCTGTCATTCCTCCCAAGCTCCATCCTGGCCTGATGACTGTCACCTAATCTTTCCACCCCTCCTGGTAGCCACCATGCTGGTCTCCGCTTCTCTGAGCTCAACCTTTTCCACTACCACTCGTAAGAGAGGACGCATGGCGTTTGCCGTTCTGTGCCTGGCTTCTGTCACTCACCCACGTTACTGCCAATGATGGGCTTCTGTTCTGTTCTGAGGAGGAGTAACGCTGGCTCTGAGTCTGCCCCACGTTTCACTTGGCCATTCATCTGGGGATGGCGGTGCCCACGCGGCTTCCACAGGGTGGAAACTGGAGCTGCCAAGTGGTGTCCTCTGTGACTGGTGGAGGCGGCTTGGAATTCATTTCTGGAAGAGGCAGAAGCTGCTTCTGAGCCCGAGTGGGAGATAATAGTTACTGCTTAGGAAGGCCTCCCAGCGGTGAAGTGCGGAGGCCCTGTGTGCCCTTGTGGCCCTGCCTGCGAATGCAGAGCCCACGTGGACAAGCGCCTGGGGATGTGTGTTTTAATACGGGTGAGCCTGAGTCCAGGGAAAGCTGCACAGTGGAGGTGTACAAAAGCTTTCGAAACCTCTGCGTTCTCTCCTGACCAATATATGTATTTCCAACTGTAAACTTCCACGTGTGGGTTTCTCCTCCTCCTTCGCACAGTTTTACACTCTGCTTATATTCTTTTCCTACCATTTTTCCCAAAAAGGAGCAAAAGTGAAGGTCGGAATAGAAGAAGGACAAGATGGAAGAAAAGAAGAAAAAAGATGGAAGGGAGAGAGGAATAAGGACATAGAAGAGAATCTTAGATGCACAGGTTTAGAGAAATGAATTGCAGTCGCAACAGGACAAAGGGAACATGAATCGGAGAAGGAAAGTGGAAGACAAACCCCCCTAGCCTCTCTGGGATGCTGACCGGTGCGAGTGCGGCACCTCTGCCAGCCACACGCTCCTTTATGGCTAAGCTAAGGAAAGACCACCTGGGTAACACAGCTGAGGAGAGGCTCCAGTAACTCCCCCAGTTGAGGGTGGGGCCCTGGTCTGACAAGTTTAAATTAGCAGACCCAGAGGGGAGCCAGACACACCAGGGCGTTGGGAGCCTGGCGAGAAGAGCTGTGGGAACCAGAACTGCAGGAGATTCTCGGTGGCCCACAATCACAATCGCAGAGCAGAGGAGATGCGGGTCAGTGGCTTGCTCACTAATTTGTCAGGGGAGAGCTGAGAATCTTTCAGCTGCAAGAACCATTTGTTAATGGCAACAATTAAAAAAAAAAAAGTGGAACAGCATTTGTACTAGGGTTTTGCATTTGGCTAATACGCCAGAGGTGAAGTTGTGCTCAAAACCTGTGGCTTCATTGAGAAACCATGTTCTCTGCAATTTGCTTCTAAAAGAAAAAAATAACCATTTTCACAGATAGAGAACCAATAGCTTCAGCTTAAAGAGATAATGTCCCTCCAAGGGAAGGACTGAATCTCATCAAAGTGGAAGCTCCCAGACCCTTGAGAGAGATTAGGCTGAGAAACAGCTGACACTAAGTTCATGGGAGGTGGCTGGGACGAGGAGGTTGGGACTGGGAAGCTTGACCCAAAAGGGAAGAATCCAGGGCTGGAACAGGAGAGTGATTTGAACATTTTTATACATCTCTCTGTTCTCACTTGCTTCTCATACCTCTGGATAACAAATAATAAAATGAAAAAAAAAAGTGTTGATTCCTTAGACTTGCAACAGCATGGATGAAGTAGAAATAATACCTGGGGTGAGGTTGGCTTTTGAATGTTTGCTGTGATCTTTACCAGCTCTAATTCATATAGTTGTTTTAATGATTAAAGAGTACAATATGTAAATTCTCAGGCTCACAAAGGACTTACAATAAATGTTAGCTCTCCTCTTCTTCTATTTACTCTAAAATTTAACCTTAGTTTCTTGGCTGATGTGTGCAAAAGCAAATTCTCCCCAGTTGACCGTTTTGGGAGTTTTAGAAAACTGTTCTTTTTACACTAAATACTCATTCTCATCAAGCACTCCTTGTGACTCCTGTGCCTGCATGACCTTCTTTGGTCAATAGAATTGATAATGACATTTCCACACAAAGTCACCGAAGGCTGCAACGTCTAATCTAGAAAGGCAGGAAGGAGATAGCACACTCAAAAAAGAGGAAGTTGGTGCAGGACCTTTTTATAAGGTGCGGGAAGCCTGGAGAGCTGGAGAGACCAAGGCTGGAGGAGTGGGCAGGCATATGGACTTGGCCATGCATGGGGAGAAGCGGCCATGGCTGGCCATAGTCAAGCAGAGGAAGGGACTTGGGACAAGTGCTCCCTGACTGCTTTTCCTGCTAGAAGGTCCCATAAGCTGAGCACAAAGGAAGCCGACCTTGTTTATCCAGAGAGAGAATCTGAGAGAGGAAAAGACATTATCCAACAGTCAGGTGTGTGTGTGTGTGTGTGTGTGTGTGTGTAAAATACCAAACTGAAAGCAGCCTCCTTCCAGCACCTCCCCCAGGAGGTCCGATGCAGGCATAACCTGATTATTTGGATTTGGAAGATAAGATAAATAGCTTAGGCAGTTACCTGTATCAGCACAGAGGGTCAGAGTAACAATTCATTATATCGTTTTCATGTTCTTCTTGTGTATAGCTGGAGTAGCTGCGGAATGATTTAACAAGCCTGAAATCCAGTCTTGGCTCTTGGGAGAGAAAGGAGATTGGAGGTGAGTGGGTTAAAGTTTCCAAACGCTCCTTGGGAAGGGCTGAGGTGAACTGCCAGTGAACAGGCCATCTATCATTCCCACATCCCCTGATCAGGCACTGGAAGTCCTCGCTGTGGGGCTCCAGTTTGGCCTCTTGACTGATGACTTTCTTGGGAGAGATCTGCTCTGCTAAGAGGAATGGATGCTCCACCAAATAAAAGCTCTCAGATGTCAATGAAATCAGACGCCTCCCTGCCCTCTTTCCTGGTCCTCAAGTTGGAGAACATGTCCTCGGAGTGTCTAGCCTTTGCTTTACAGCATGAGCTAAGCAATTGTGATTATATCCCCAGCAGGATGGAAGGAGCTGTTCATATTTTCCAGTGGATTGAGAGCAAATATAAAGTCTATAACTAGTGAGCTGGCAACTTGGCCCTTCCCATGCGCAGGGACCTGGGTTAGCTGTGAAAATAATCTCTGAGTTTGAGGAGGTCTAGAGATGGTAATCTCAACAAAACCTACAAAATAAAAGTTAAGAAGCTCCTTCTCCATCACCCAGAAATATCTGGAGCTGTGGAGCAAGCCATTCACGAAAGCTACGAATTCTGGCAACCTCAGGAATTATCAATGTCATGTATTGGCAACATTAAGTCACATGTTATTTCTTTGTAACTACCTTTTTTTTCAAACAAACTTGAGATAAATTGTCCTTTATTTTAGTTATTCCTTACATCCCAAGGAATTGCACAGAGAAGGAAAGGAAAGGGCACCGAGCTGGGCGTGACTGTGAAACATCTTAAAGCAGGTAGTACCTGCTGGGAAGGAAGTACAGTGCTGTTTAAAAGGTATTTCACTTCAAAATATTCTCAAATGGAAGTATGCTTCTATGCAATGTACCAGAGTAGTCTTTTTAGGATGTAGGCATTATCTTTGTCTCGTCGTTTCTCTTTGCTTCAAATAGCATCGCCCGTTGCCACCCACTGGGCCCCCGAGGCTGGGATGGTCTGCATGCTGTCTGCTGTCTGGGGCCCCACCTCACTCACTACCTCTTCCATTCTGCAGTTGTCCTGGTGCCTCTGGGGATTGGCACTGGCCCCAGCCCTGCCTCCACTGTCCCTAGTGTACCCAAACCCGCTAACCTCAAGGGCCTTGTGCACGGAACCCATGCACACCTCCCCAACACCTCGAGTCATCTCAGAACGACTCACACATCCTACTATGTAACGCAAGTGCCACGTCGATAGCTCCTACACTGTATCGTTGAGAGAACAGCCGTGGGAAGAAAATCTGGACGCATTCAGTGCAGACACAATATATTTTTTCTAAATATTTTTACTCCGTGGTTTGCTGAGTCTGAGGACCAGCAGCCCTGGAGGGCACCCTGTGCACTCTGGATGCGCCTCCTTTGGGCAGTCTCCTCACTGCTGCTGGGTCCGGCCACCTGTCCTTGCCCTGGGGTCTTCAGGATTTCTGTCGTATCTGGGGAGTTCTTCCTCAGCTTTCCATTGGCTGCCATCACCCGCCTTAAGGTGCATGTACCCAGGTCACCTATGCAGCAAGGTCATGCTGCAAGACCTTGGTGAATATCCAGCCTCCACCCCAGTCAGCCCTGGTCCTTAATCGGGACGTTTTCTTCAGGTATGCAGTATCATCGACTGAAATTTTCTTATTGTTTAAATAATGTATGTATTGTCTATCTCCCCTGCAGAATGAAATCACTTTGAATCACTTTGAGGGAAAATATGTGTTGGTGACAACTTTGTTTCTAGTACATAGAGAAATACCTGGCCTAATAATAATAATAATAATAATGCTGTTTTCAATAAGTCTTTTTAAAAACTGTATTCATTTGTTCTAATTAGGCATATATGACAGCAGAATGCATTTCAATTCATTGTACACAAATGGAGCCACGGTTTCATTTCTCTGGTTGTACATGATGTAGAATTGCACCATACGTGCAGTCATAGTATACCTAGGGTGATGGTGTCCATCCCATTCCACCATCTTTCCTACCCCCATGTCCTTTCCCCACTCCTCCCTCCCCTTTGCCCAATCAAATATCCTCCATTCCTCCCATGCCCCCTCCCCCATTATGGATCAGCATCCACTTATCAGAGAAAACATTCGGCCTTTGGTTTTTGGGGATTGGCTTACTTCGCTTAGCATGATGTTCTCCAACTTCATCCATTTACCTGCAAATGCCATAATTTTATTCTCTTTTAATGCTGAGTAGTATTCCGTTGTATATATGTACCACAGTTTCTTTATCCATTCATCTATTGAAGGGCATCTAAGTTGCTTCCACAGTTTAGCAATTGGGAATTGAACTGCTATTGACATTGATGTGCCTGCGTCACTGTAGTATGCTGATTTTAAGTCCTCTGTGTATAGACCAGGGAGTGGGATGGCTGGGTCAAATGGTGGTTCCATTCCAAGTTTTCTAAGGAATCTCCATACTGCTTTCCAGAGTGGTTGCACCTATTTTCAGTGCCACCAGCAATGTGTGAGTGCGCCTTTCTCTCTTCATCCTCACCAATGCTTATTGTTGCTTGCATTGTTGATAATTGCCATTCTGACTGAAGTGGGAAGGAATCTTATAGTAGTTCTGATTTGCATTTCTCTAAGTACTAGACAAGTTGAACATTTTCTTTTCATGGATTTGTTAATTGATTGTATATCTTCTTCTGAGAAGTGTCTGTTCAGTTCCTTTGCCCATTTTTTGATTGGGTTGTTTGTTTTTTTGGTTAAGGTTTTGAGTTCTTTATAGATCCTGTAGATCAGTGCTCTATCCAATATGCATGTAGTAAAGATGTTCTCCCACTCTGTGGGGTCTCTCTTTATTGATTGTTTCCTTTGCTGAGAAGAAGCTTTTTAGTTTGAATCCGTCCCATTTATCAATTATTGATTTTATTTCTTGTGCTTTAGGAGTTTGGTTAAGGAAATCAGACCTAATCCAACATGATGAAGATTTAGGCCTACTTTTTCTTCTATTAGGCACAAGGTCTCTGGTCTAATTCCTAGGTCCTTGATCCACTTTGAATGAGTGCTTATACCTCTGTGTTGAAGATGTGCTTCCTGAATTCTTTTCTGGCTTTATCTATAACTTCAAGACAAATATGACTTAGATTAACTTTTAATTTAAAGTTTAGCTTGCCACATAAAAATAATGTCTTCTTTTTAACTTTATGATAGTCACACTATCCATCAGAGGCTTGCAATTCTTACCTGCAAACTATTTTGCAGGTAAAAATTCTCTCCATAGCCACAGTAGAGCTGCAAGATGAATTTGATAAATATTTGGGTGGCTGAGTGGCAGACTCTAGCCAGTGCCATTGAATGTCATGAAGTGCACCTTGAATTAACAAACTGGCCTTTTGTACTTGGCATGTAGAGGTGTCTGTGCATTGTGAAGTGAAAGGACGTTAGTCAATATTTATTTTCCCTGTATTTGTCTGATATTCTTTCCATGCGGGCTGGTTTTCAGTGATGTGTCAGTCATGTTGACACAAGGGGGGGCCATGGAACAGCTGCATTTCTAATTTAAATGGATGATTTTGCATTCTATTTTCCTTTTGGACTCTCATGTGCTTGGGTAATATGGATTAGTCAGTGAAGGATGCATTACTGGTTTGATTTTGAACAAATTGAGGGAATTTTTGTTTACCACTGCATTCTAGGGCCACTTTAAGAGGGAGCAGAGTAAGCAGCCAGTTGACTTCTCCGAAACGCATGTTCTTCCAACCATCACTCAAAACAGGAGCCTTCCTCACTCTCTGGCCTCCAAAGATAGCCTTAGATTAGAATATCTTGTTTCTTTCACTTCATATAAGGGGAATTATTGGAGTGCATTATCCTTATATGACTATCCCTTGTTTGATGTGGATCCATAGCTTTTGCATGTAGCAGTCTTTGTTCCTTTTCTTTGATATATAATATTCCCTGGTATGTTATTGCAATTACTCTTTGCCAAAGATGACATTGTTTTCAAGGAAAATTTGGGGGTTTTATAAAGAGTATGCCATCAAATTTTTGTATATGTTCATTAGAGTTCATATACATATATATGCATACATATACATATGCCTTTCATTTGGATAAGTATGTGCTCCTGCTGGAATTGCTGGCTAATATGTGTTCAGATTTATTAGACACTACCATGCTATTATCAAAAGCAAATCTTATCAGGCACATTCCCACCATCAGTATGTGAAAATCTAATTTTCTCTATGTCCTTTTAATTTCAGTGGTTTTTTAGTATTATCATTCTGGTGGATATTTAGTAATATTATTTTCTGATTTTAATTTCTTTTACTTTAGTGACACATGATGTTGAGCATCTATTGATATATTTATCAACCATTTGGAAGTTAGAAATAAATTATATTTATTAATCACTTCCTCAGATTAGAAAAAGGCCTCCATTTCTCAAGATCCTTCAAAGCCATCATCTGGAAAAGCTGTCATAATACCCTTACAGAGCTATAATCCTTGAAGGTGCTGCACATCAGCGCCAGGAGAGTCCATGCATCACCTGGTACCTAGGGCAAGGAGTAGCCCAACAGATAATCAGACTATAGACAGTAAGAGCCGGTTAAATGTTCACCTTAGAAACTCAGACTAGCCAAAGTGAAGAGGGACTCTGCTTCTTCCTAAGATTAGGACTTAGGACTGTGAGAATTTAAAGGAGAGGTATCCCTACCAGTGAAATTAACCCTGGCGCAGAGTCCTGGTGGAAAAGCTCCTGCCAAGTGAAAGAACACAGCCGGTATGCATGCTCCAGGGTGATGTCCAGATCTTCTGGGTCCTGCCAGGGAAGGCACCTACCACCTGCACAGAGGCCAGCCACGAGGGGATGCCAATCCACAGTGCTGGTGCCAGGATGCTGGGGACCCACAGGGAGACAGCAGGTATCTGAGAAGAAGGGGATGCACACAGAGAGAGAATCTGCTATGAGTCAGCACTTCCTACTTTTACTTACACCTGGCTCTAAGTTCAGTGTTGAGAGGTCTGAGTTCTTTTGTTAATCAATGCCACGAATCCACTGTGAAATACTGTAAAAAATCAATGTCTCTTTATTAAGCAGATTCACTTTCGCCTTTAAAATTAGGAATAATATTTCCATATTTTTTCTAATTTGCTTCAGATAATATAAGTTCAGATTTGCAAATTGATAAAGCCTATTACCAACAGAAAGTGTTTTTTGAGACAATTAAATGGTGTTCATTAAACAATATTTTAGATTCTTTTTTGATTCAGTGAAATAAGAAATGAGAACTGTAACATATAAAATATTTTCATTAGATGAACATTTAGATAGATAAAGAACCTGCTCAAAGTTCTTCTGCATTCAGAACAGAAGCTGTAGTCACACTTAGAAAACTTATTTTTGCCAATACTGAAGATACCTTGTGTTCATGAAGTCTCATGACCTTCAGGATTTCATCAACAGTATGATTTGCTAGGTGAAAGCTTATAGCATATAAAATATTTTCATTAGATGTACATTTAGTTGCAAAAACCCTATTTAAAAGTAATTTATATTCAGAGTATAAGCCAAAGTCATATTTATAAAACCTACTGCAATTTTTAAAAATGCTCTAATTGTTTAGTGGCAAATCTCATGACCTTTGGATTACCTATTGCATTTGATTTTATTTTTAGAGCTTTCAATTATCTTTGTGACACTCAGATACTTCAGAGGGAATTAATTCTTGGAGGAAGAGTCTCTTTTCCTTGTGGGGGGGGTCATGATTATGCCTTCCATCTCATGCAAGGCGTCTCCACAGTTATTGGGGTAATAATGGACTATTTAAGCATTTTTGAAAATAGAGACAAAGCACTGGTTTGATGGTCATTTTATTTGGACTGAGGAAAATGATTTTATAATGTTAGTGATTATGTTAATTACTTCAGAGGGCTGGATTCAACATATGAGTAGAGAAAATAAAACATTGCTAAAACACACAACAGCATCCCTAAATGACTTTATGTAGTGTTAGATACGTAAATTAATTGAATGTATAGATGCTATTTTTAGATTAAAATTTGATTCACTTTCATTTTACCTGTCTTTACCTTTATTATTTTTTGAGATTCTCTGTTTGAATTTTGATATGAACATCTTATGTGCGTGCAATGTTGTAAGTTTTCCACTTTAAAACTTAAATAAATTGTTGCCCTTAATATTACCTAGATGAGGCAGGCACTTCAGTCCCTTGGAGAAAACACGGGCATCTCTAGGTCAGCCAGCTTCTATAATAGTTCTGGGAAGCCCAAAGGCCGCATATAAATCAGCACATTTGAAAGCCTGTGGCAGAGTGGTGCATAAGGTGTAGGTGATGACTGAGAGAGGTGAACTGAATCTCAATTCAGGCTGCTAACAAACTAGAAAACCAACATAGCTAATTTAAACAAGGTCTGGCTGAGGGAAATAACCACTTGCTGCTAGTCTTCTTCAAATTCAGGATGCATCTTATTTAATTGTTACTACCAGTGCTCTGAATTAATTAAGCGACCACAGCCTTGCTCGATACTGTGAAATACAGACAGAAATGTGGTATAGGGCCCAAAGTTGGCAATCTACTTAAATTACCAGGAAGATAAACACATACCAAGTGGTCTCAATAAGAACAAGGCAGTTGGCCTAAGAAAGAAGGAAAATGCCAGAGACTCCCTATGGGTAACAACTGTGACAGAATGCCGTTTCATTTCTATGCTATGTATACTGGAATGGGTATGTATGCAAGTTTCTTGGTAATTTCTAACCACCTTTCCTCTGCTTATTTCTTTCTTTCTCTTCCTTCCTTCCTTCCTTCCTTCCTTCCTCCCTCCCCCCCTCCCCCCTTTCTTTCTTTCTTGGTACTGGGCATGGAACTCAGGGGCACTAGATCACTGAGCCACATCCCCAGCCTTATTTTTTGTTTTATGTAGAGACAGGGTCTCACTGAGTTGCTTAGCGCCTCGCCATTGCTGAGGCTGACTTTGAACTCACGATTCTCCTGTCTCAACCTCCCAACGTGCTGGGATGACAGGCATGCGCCACTGTGCCCGGCTTCCTCTGCTTATCTTGTCTCTTCATTAGCATAGAAGTATTTCACAGTGTAAAACGTCTTTGTTTGTCCCATTGGTAATGTAGGCTGACTTAATGGGAAAAAAAGAGCACTGTGAATAATGTTCTCCTACTGCTGATTCTTAGCTCTCCTCCACTTTCCTTCTTCCTTTAAGTGGATTTCTTCATTTCAGCTAAATGATGGCAACCATTCCTCCTACCTCACTGCTGTTGCACCTTGGATTGCCTGGTGAGTAGGTGCCACGAGCAGAACTGAGAGACACAAAGCCAACAGATCCTCCAACACAAAGCCATCCACCTCCTGCCAGTACGCCCCAGCCTTTGCATCTGGGATTTCTTAGTTAACTTCTCCTGTTCACTAAATAATACAGGCCCTCTTGACAGGTACAATACTAAAAGCGAAATTGCATTTTTTGAGAATTCTATACCTTTCATAAAGGGAAAATATTAGTGCATATTAATTTCTACTATCTACACCTCTGTCCTACTGGCAAATTATTTTTAGAATGACAAGAAAAGGCAACCATCCTAAATTTGCAATAGCAAGCTACCTCCAAATGTCAGCACTCAGCTTACATGCCCCCTTCCTCCTTTTCTGGTGGAATCCTCTTCCGAGGAAGATCACATGGACTCTCGGGTCATTACAAATTTGATATTTAATCATGATGATGTCCAAAATATCTAACTAACTCAGGCCACCAATGCTCAGATTTTTATCACAACACTGATAACTTTTTTCTTCTTAGGACATCATAGACATCTAAAAATGGCAACCTTAGCATGATTTCACAAATCTAAACTGTTTTTCTTCCTAGTTCTTTTATCCTATTGACAATTTCATTTTCAACTAGTGCTCCCCTCCACAATGATAAACTGACCTAGTTTTTTTTTAATGGAAATGATGTAATCATTTACTGATTATAATGATTATAATATGTATTTACAATATTACTCCTACAAGGAGAAATTAGACTTGCATTAATTCTAAATATGCATTTTCAAATAGAGTGGTGGAAAAGAAAAGACAGCATAAAAAGGGTAAAATGCTTTTGTTTTAAAGAGTCTATTTTATAACCTCAGACCTTTAGAATTATAGAATGTGTAATGATAAATTTCTTTCTTTTTTTTTTTTTTAAATTCCCCAACAAACAGAAATAATTAGGCAATAAGTTCTGGAATCAGTAACTTCCAGTTACAGAGTTGGCATTTGTCAAAGATTTCAGAGATCAGAGAAAATTCTTTTCCACACTTTCACATCAGTGTATAAAGATCTATCATTGTTCATTAGACCACTTACACTAAGTTAGAAAAGCTCAACATTTTCACACAGGTTCCCTTTAACTTGTTCACAACTTAGGTCTGCCACACACTCAGGGAACCCCCAGACACACAGACTCGTTTCCTTAAGATGCATGTACCCGGGGCTGGGATTGTGGCGCAGTGGTAGCGTGCTTGCCTAGCACGCGTGAGGCACTGGGTTCGATCCTCAGCACCACATAAAAATAAAATAAAGATATTCTGTCCACCTACAACTAAAAAAATAAATAAAATTAAAAAAAAAAGATGCATGTACCCCAGGGGACCTTTCCTCCTTTCCCCATGGATATGAAATGTTGCCTCCTTGCCTTCTGGGCTATCTTCTTCTCCCATGTAGCTCTTTCAAATAATGAAGAAATACACATATCTTCCTCTGAGTTCATTTCTCTTTTGTGTTTATAAACCTTCCATAGTTTTACCTGATGCCATTGATCCTTTTACCACTTTTCATAGAGTTTAGAGACCATTCTCCAAATTCTGTGCTTCACAGAAGTCACACACACACACACACACACTCACACACATGTATGTGCGTGCACACACACATGCCTAGGCATTTGTAGTATTCACTTGCAAGGGCTTGGGTCTCCTGAAGTCCTACCTCTTTTGAGGGCTTCTCTGGTGGCCTGCCTCTATCATGGTCCAATGACCATGGGCTCTCAAAGAGGAAAGGGACATATGGGAAAATGCCACATCATGTCAGACCCTAATGTCTTGGTGGAGAAAGCCAAACCAAACTGAACAAAAATTGGGCCCACTTTTTCTGTTACCTTTTGTAAAAATCCAACAACCATTTGCTGTCTTATGAAACAAGGTAATTAAGTGTTGACTTTTTCCAACCTCTGGGAAAGGAAGACCGGTCAAATAAGAGGGAGAAAAGAGCCCTAAAACTGGACCTTAGTTCCACAGCTCTCAAGAAAATGCTGTGAGACCCCTTCATGCTTTCCTGTGGTCTTGGTAACAGCCAACTACACATTTTCTCACCTGCTCCCTGCCATCTTTCTGCAGCCTGGAGGGGGTTTCTCCCACCCCTCAGTCCTTCCTGGGAGCAGAGTTTTCATTAAATAGAAGAATTAATGACTCACATTATAGGCTGCCACAGGAAGTCATAATTGTCCAATAGTTTATCCTCTCTAACCTGTCTAAACAAGAAGCATTGATGAGGTATCAGATTCATCTCAGCCCTAAAGTCCACTCACTTGGGATCCAAATCTACAATTTAAATTGCATGAAAACTAAGGCCCAGATAGGCACCACATATGGTGTCCACACAGCTCACGACCAGTGGACGTAGACCTGGTGTAGCATTGAGGTTAGCACTCATCTCTTCTAGTGGTTCATGTAACACTTTGAACCCAAGATGGCTTTTCTCTCATTGTTTGGATATATTTATTTCAATCAAAAATGTTTGAGGATTAAAAGCCTAGTATAAACCAGTCTAATACAACCACATTTTGACCAAAAAAAACCCACACTTAAATATATCCCATAACCTTTTGATTTTCTGATAGTTTTATTTCTCATCGCCATTTTTCCCATAGCTCAGTGGTTCCCATACTACAGTTTCTAAGTGGAATTTGGAATTTGGACAATTCATAATCACTCAGGAATTTCTGAGAACTATGGTAAGCATCACACAGATAAGCCTTGAGCAATTTCTAAGCATTGGTAGATTTCAGCTTATTTATCATCACAGTCAGTGTTTATAAAGTTAATTTTTTATGAGCTCAAGATACAGAACTTTCTAAAAATAATGGGAATGTTGTATCTGCACACATAGGAAAAGCACTTAGAATGATCTTGAAAATGACTTGCTCATCAGCCTGGAACAACACTGCCTGGTCAGGTGACCAGCGGAAGAAGCTTCCTGGTTCCAAGAATTGCTAGAAGAGAGACAGAAAGAAAATGCACTCACTAGTAAATGCACCTACTAGTAAATGCACCCACTAGTAAATGCTCCATATTTTAAGTCTATTAATAAAAATTAAGTACTGAAGGGTATAGTTATGTTTCAAGTTGGATTAGAGTAGGTCTCAATATTGAATCATTGAAAATATCTCACAAGTCTTTGAAAGTGTTTGGATCTATCTGGACATATATCCCCTGTGGCAAAATATGGGTCACAAGAACTAACAATCATTCATTTTTAAAAATAGAAATATATGGATGCATGAGTGCGTTGCTAAAAATCTATCAGTCTGCAGGGTATTCTTTTTCTCATAACAGGGAATGGCAGAACTAGGTAACAATCTTCTTTTGGTGTAAAATGGAATGAAACAATCTTTTGCAATTACAATGCAGAGACTATACCAGTCCAAGTGTGGGAAGTATAACAATTTGCATATTTTAATTTAGAGGTTAGGGACCCCTGTCAAAGTAACAGCTTGGACCAGGTCAGCAAGGAGAAATCGAGAAGAGAGAAATAATTGAAAAGGCAGTTCCCAACAAAATGAAATTTGTCTCGTTGTCACTTAAGGTTGTCTTCTTGTCTTTCTGAGGGAGCAAGGTCAGTTTCAGAATGAAGGGAGAGTGGAGCATGGTGGATCACTAAGGACCAAAGGATAATTTTTTTTAATAACAGTGGCAATGGCAATATATATTTATGAAGGGGGGAGGAAAAGGATACACACCACTCTCCAGTTAGAAGTCAGCAGGTGTCCTTTGAGTCTAAATATTGCAGATGTGTGCATGGCACATCTGAAGTTTGTCCTCAAAGACACGCAGGTTACAAAGGAGATGAAGTACTTAATGAAATAATTTAATGTGACACATTGATATTGAAGGCTGGAAGGCAGAAAAGGATTTGCAACAAAATTAAGGTATATCTCTCTTGAAACAGTTCCCTGTCCCTTTCTCTGGGACGGATATGAGATTTCTCTCTCTCTCTCTCTCTCTCTCTCTCTCTCTCTCTCTCACACACACACACACACACATCCCATTTTATTTCTCTCTCCAAGACTGTGCCAAAGCACAGATGCCAATGTGAAGTTCAACATCTGCACCCACATGAAAATCTCATTGGAATAGAAATGTTTGTTTGGTTCTGTTTTTGGAGGGGTTTTAATCTCTTCGATGTCATATGTTTCCAATTAGATGGTACATTGGTGAAGGGAAAATCTAGGGCACAAGCAGAGAAGGAATTTGTGCCTGGGGAACATTAGTTTTAGATAGAGGCCACAGAGGAGAGCCAGCACCACTACCAAGATAGGACAACGGCAGCCAGGCTTCCACTTCCAGGCACTTGGACCCGTCACGGTATTGGGGTGTATGAAAACACCCCTGCTTGAGAAAGTGAGGATAAGTAGTTCATGTTCATGATCTTATGTCACCATTTATATAAAAATTAAAGAAAAACATGGACATCAGAAACTATCATCTATGGTTGGCAGGCTCATTTCTGCCCAGGCTCGTTGCAGGGAAGTGCACCCCCAGTAGAGGTGGCTTGCCATGGAAGTGCTCCTCATCCGGTGGGAAGTCCTGTAGAAAGTCACAGAGAGACAGGCAGGGAGGACAGGCTCCATGCAGGTGACTCCCCTCCCCAGTTTGGAATCGAGTGCCTTCCATACCACCAGGTGGAGGTGGTCTTTTGTAAGCGATCTATCCCACAAAGCTTCATTGGTGGCGACATGGTCCCCGGGTGATGGAAACGTGAAGACTGGGAGGTACTTAGGTTGTTGAGGTGTGGGCTCAGAAGGCATCCAGGGACTCCAGTTGCTTTCTCTGGCTTTCTGTTGGGTGACATAACCTGTCACTCCCAAACAAGCTACTGCCAAGAAAAGAAGAGGCCCTTCCCAGAGTCACGTCCACACTGCTGCAAGGCCCAAGCCCTGGAGTCTCCAGAACGATGAGCTGAATAAGCCTCTGTTCTTTACAAATTTAGCCTGCCCCAGGTTTTTATTTAGAGTAATGTAAAACTGATTAATACAGTAGAGAACCAAAATATTAGGGTTAGAGTACTCGGTTAGAGTATTAGATCTCTAGCTATGACCATAGGCGAATCAACGAGTAACTCGGATGTTTAGCTTTCTCATCTTGAAGCAACACAGTGCTCTGTCTTTTGCACAGTTTTTGTGAAACTACAAACATGCATGTGCTATTTTACACAGTAAAGTGTGTTGTAAATTTAGGGTTTTTCCTTAATTGGCAGAGGTGAATATATCTATTGGGTTTCTAGATTCTTACAAACCCCGTTGCTCAGTTATGTTCCCTGGACTAAATCTCAACACCTGAAGTTTCCTCTTTCCTTGCGATCAGACAAGCCATGTAATCGCCTGCTTCCTCATAGTCACCTGCCCAGGGCTTCCCTGCAGGAGCAGTGGGCCGGTCACAGGCACCTCCAGTGTCACTGTGAAGAATGCCTGCTCCTCCAGAAATGGTTCCCAACTTTACGTCATACTGACTCTTAAATTCCTGTGATTTTTTTTCCCTTTGAAAAATAATTTAAAAATCTACAAAAAAAAAAAAATATATCTAATTAGGAGGTCATGTGAAGCAGCTGCTTTCTGGTCAGAAGCTGCCAAGCGGCAATTTGGGGGAGAAAGTTATAGAATATACTTGGAAATATTGAGTCTTTTCATTTAAAAAAAGGACCACACAATACTTACTATGGAATAATATTATATTTTCTCGAGAGAAATAACACTTCCTTCTCTGTTCTGGAATTTCTCCAAAGATTTTAAAGCTTTTTTTGCAGGTTGGTTTACCAAAAGTTATTAAAATTCACAAAATAGCCATGCAGGAATAAAATGGAAACTATTAGTATGCCAATCAACAGATATAGAAACGGTGGTCCTAAGGCCTCTGTAAACCCTCCTAACAAAAGCCTCAGGCGTCCAGAAATAGAATCTAAGCTGGTGACTAGGACTTTCCAAAGCACTTCTTGTGTTCAGAATTAGTATTGTTAATAGTCATGACAGGTAAACCTCAGCTGCTCCTAGAGGACAACTGAGACTTTGCTAACAAGTTGGCCGCTCTTTCTTTAAGTAACACTGTAGTTGTGACCAGCTAACTCATGTTGCTCAAGTACCACAGCATACACACATGCACACACACGCATACACACGGGCACACAATTTTATTGGAAGTTTAATTCGTTTTGTATTCCTAAACTATACTTGAGATTTTAATTTCAAGCCTTAACCTACAATTTTTTTCCTGAATTTCACGCTGTGCCCTTTTCTCTACCAATTCATTGTTCACCCCTCTCTACCTCAATTAATGAAGAGCCAGACCATGGTAGAATGGATTTTTGACAGATTTTTATAATTTAGCTATTGTCACTTCCACAAAGTCTGTTCATTAAGCTAACATGTATTATGGACATGAGATGGAATTTGGAAGGTTTGAAAGTCATTCAACCTTGACTGTGAAAAAGCAATCTGATAATTTAGAGTTATCACAGCAGAATTAAACTTGATGTTGAAAAGAATGAATATTTTAAACAAAGAAATCATTGGAACTTCATCTTAGTATCCTGCAGGCAATGTGTGCCATGTACACATGTCTTTCTTGCCACTATATTCTGAGAAAAGACAGTGGACACCAACGGGAATTGGTTCTTCAAAGCGCAGCTGCACTTGAGTCAAGGGCAGGTTGCCCTTGCGTGTGATCTCAACAGGACTGGTGGCCACACTGGGTGTGGGGGCAGAGCAGCTGCTGAGGGGGAGCATCATCCGCAGCTTGGTCTTCCCTAAACCTGAAAGTCGATATTCTGGCAACACTTTTGGCAACAAACATGGCCTGGTTGTCCTCTGCCACTTTTCCATTTGCGTGTGCATGAAAACAGAAAAAGAGATGCACTTTCAGCAGCAGTGGAAACTCGAAACACTGGCCAGAATGTGTCAGGCGAGGCTGGAGACGCAACCCAGGCCAAGAGCCAGAAGCACAGTGGTGAAGCTGTGGGGGCCCATGAGGTGGGTTTCCATCGCGCAGCTCCTCAGGCACCAGTCTCCTATCTGTCTTACAGGCTCCTCTTTAAGAAACCCAAATACTCCATCCCTTTGTCCAGCCGCACATGGGTCCTTGATGCCACTCTCAGCCCAGTGCTCCTCAGGAGTGAACCAGGAATGGGGCCACAATGGGTGTGGACAGCACTCGAGACCCAGGCGCTGGAGGAGTTACTTCACTACTTGAAGTTCTTTGCAGGCAAGAAAAACAAGCAATCAGGTCATGCACAGTGCTGGAAAGTTGGCTGGGGCTGTGAACATCAACACCTTGAAATTTTAAGATCTGAAAAGATGAATGCAACTGGATTCAGAGAAAAACAACTGAAATCCACCAGAATAAATCATTCTTTTCAAGGATGATGGGATTTATTTTTTAAAAGTATCACAGTAAGGGATTCTACAACACCAAACACAACACAATAGCACCAGGAAAGAAAGGAAGACTTTATTTTGAAATTATTTCTAATTAAAAAAATCTTGTAAATTACTAAGTTTATTTTATTCTCTAAAAATATTTAGGAAAACAAGGTCCCTGCACAAAAACTAAACAATGGTGTTTATTTAAATATGAGACTGACACAAAGAAGAAATAGGTGAGAGAAAGTTGCAGGTGGTTTCCAGGGTCAGAGAGGAAGAGGGCCTTGGAGCTGTGCTTTAATGACATGGAGTTCTAGTTTTGCAAGATGAAAACAGTTCTGAAGGTCAGTTTGCAATGTTACTGACATGTATGCTCCAAAACAGCTAAAGGTATAATTTTGGGTTACAAAATTATATAGCACATGCACATTTTACCCCAATTAAAGCATATTTAAAATAAATATAATATTCAATGTAAAAATAAAGATTAATTGGATGAGAGAGAAGCTAAGTAAGTCAGACATAAAGAAAGCCAGGTGTGTGGGTTGGTAAATAAGAGCACATGGGTTTCAGATTTTAAAAAATGCCTAATTATGCTGGCCCTGGTAATGCATGCCTGGAATCCCAGTGACCCAGAGGCTGAGGCAGGAGGATCACAACAAGTTTGAGGCCAGCTTCAGCAACTTAGTGAGACTCTGAGTCAAAATATAAGAAAAAAGGGCAGAGGATGTAGCTCAGCAGTAGATCACCTCTGGGTTTGAAAGAAGGAAGGAAGGAAGGAAAGAAAGAAAGGAAGGAGGGAGGGAGGGAGGGAAAGAAAGAAAGAGCCTAGTTACATATCTTGTTTCTACTATTTTCCAATTCTTTTATTTTGGAAAAGGTATTTAATCCCCTAAAACATTGTTATCTTCACTTTAGAGGAGAAGATAATAGTATATTATTCATAGCATTTCTGGAAAAATCATTGAGATAATGCATTCAAAATATTTAAATGATATTTGGCATAGTTCAGTGCTCAGTAAATATTAATGATTGCTAATGCATCAAAAAACTAAAATGTGATCACAAAATTAAAATCAATATTGGAAATGATAAATAACTTCTTCAGCATTACAGAAAACAGAGACATGAATAATGAATAAAAACTTAAGTGATACTTAACACAGTGAAACTTAAACACAGAATGAAAATAAAAACAATTTGAGTAAAGGTGATAGATATGAACAACAGAGACAAATTCTTAACTGGTTGCATAATAAGGAAAATAAAGTAAACTAGATTTTAATAGAAGTCAAACTTCCCATATGTATTAGCTTTGTGTTGCTGTGATGAAACACCTGAAAAAGTCAACTTACAATGAGGAAAGATTTACTTTGGCTCACGGTTTCAGAGGATTCAGTTCATGGACAGCTGGGTCCATTGGTTTCAGGTCTGTAGTAAGGTACAACTTCATGGTGGGAAGCTCATGGTAAAGCAAAGGGGCAGAGAGAATGACAGAAAAAAAAGAGAAATATGTGTGTTGGTGGGGAAAAGCCAGGGACAAAACATGCCTTTCAAGGGCATGCACTAAATGACCTACTTTCTCCCATTAGGCCCTATTAATTCCCAATAGCTCACTGAGCTATGAATACATAAATGGACTAATCTATTATAAAGTCAGAACTTCTATGATCCAACCATCTCCTAAAGGCCCAACCTCTGAGCAGTGTTTCAGTGAAGACCAAATCTTTAACACATGAGCTTTTGAGGGATATTTAAAATCCAAACCATGCCATTGTGATACTGGACCTCAAAGGCTCATGTTCATCTCACAATGCAAAATGAATTCAGTCTATCTCCAAGAGTCCATATTCTTAACAGTTCCAACATTGCTCAAAGTTCAAATCCAAAGTCTCCTCTAAGACTGAAGGCAAACTCTTAGCTGTAAGCTCCAGTAAAAGCAAGCCAACAGACAAGTCACATATTTCTAAAGTTTAATGGCACAGGGTAAATATTGCCATTCCAAAAGGGACAAATAGGGGAACAGAGAGGAAGGATTAGACTACAGCGAGACAAAAACCCAGCAGGCCAAACATTAAATTCCTTAGTTTCATGTTCAGCATCTGGATCACATTGTGACAAAAAGTGAGCTTTAAAAGGCTTGAGCACTCAAGCCACAATTGGCCTCTCTCTTGGGCTGGCTCTACTTGCTGCCTGGTGCTTTCCTAGGCAGATGTTTCACATACCTGGTATCTCCAGTTTCCTGGGGTCTCCATTGCAATTGTGACTTCACCATCATAGCATCATGCATCCCCTTCTCAGGGCTGTTTTCAGGAACTCTAATCCTGCCACACCTTGCTTGGCCTCCCAGCCTTTCCACTGAAATATTACTAGAAGTTTCTGTGGCTCTGCAACTCTTGAATGCCTTCCAAACAAGCACCAGATGAACAATGCCAAACCCTGCTGCCAATGGGAGCAGTAGCTGGGCCCACTCGGACCATGCCCATAGCACCCTGAATGACTGAATATGGTAAAATAAATTATGGGGAAACAACTTCCTAGGTATGCCTCTAAGATCAAGGCACCCAGAGGTTCTTTTCGTGAAGGAAAGGTTTAACCCTTTCCACCATATAGCCTGAAGCTCAAGGCATTTTTCCTATTGTCTCAGTGAAAAATATTTGCCTCCTTTTAAATGGTGCTAATTTCTTAAGTAGTCATACTATCCTTGGTCATAATTTTTTTTACATGTGCTTCCTTTTTGACCCAAATGCAAGTTTCAGATGATTTTGCTCTGCTTTTTACTCCTTAGATTTACTGTAAATCTGGTTAACTGCAATCAGTAATATCCATGTCATTGTCTCAAAGATGTAATGCCTTGAAATTTCCTCTAAAGGATAAACTGGTCCATCACCTTTAAACTCAACTTCATATAAAATCTCAGGATATGGACAAAATATAGACAAGTCTGTTTGCTGCCACAATGTGACATATGTGGCTTCTAGTCCAGATCACAACAGGGTCCTCATTTCCATCTGAAACCTCATGAGCACAGTCTTTATTGTCCACATTCCTATCAACCTTCTGGTCCTTTGGGCTCCCATAAGAATTCCCCACTAAACCTTGCTTATTAGCATTATAGAACTTCTCTTGCTCACTTCTCCAAACTTTTCCAAACTCTTTTAATAAACTAGTTCCAAAGGCTTCTGAATCATATTGTCAGGTATAGTCACAGCCATGACCCTACTTCTTGGTACTGTTTTTTCCTGTTAGTCAGGTTTCCATCTCTGTGACAAAAATACCTAAGATAAACAATTTAAAGGAGGAAAGATTTATTTTGGCTCATGGTTTCTGAAACTTCAGCCTGTGATAGGCTGGCTACATTGCTTTTGGGCCTGTGGTGAGCCAGAACATTATGGCAGGGAGTATAGGGTAAAGAAAGGCTACTCACATTTTTGGTGACTGAAAGCTAAGAAAGAAAGGGCCCTGGGACAAAATATACCCTTCAAGGTTAAAACCCCACTGGCCTATTGTCATCCAATTAGGCCCCACCTCTTAAAAGTTCTACCACCTCTCAATAGCCCATTAAACAATGAATTGATAAATTGATTAATCCATTCATGAGGGAAGAGTTCTTATGACACAATCACCTCATAGGCCCCAACTCTAAACATTGATGCCATGACTTCAACATATGACCTTTTGGGGATCATTTAAGATCTAAACTATAACACTTTATTAATATTTTGGCCTTCAGAACAAATATACATCAATGAAATAATGAAGTAAACCAGTTAAACTTAGTTTCAGACAATTTTTCCTTCTCCCCTTCATATTTGTTGTTTCATCTTTTAAAGAAAACACCTTAATTTCATCCAAACAAAGCTTCAACAACAATTATTTTGAAACTTACAACAACAAACCAAACAACAAAAGTCAGAATTTGTTCACAATTTTCTTGAATTATAAAATTCTGGAAACCTGTTGAATTTCATAAGGGCTCACACTCTCAGTTGCCATCAGAAATTAGACTGGTAATGCAAAAGGATGTGTATGGCAAGAAAGTGCTATAGTGAATTAAAAATCTTAGTCCAGATTATAGGCAGAAGTTATGACTCAACCCTAAGTCAGAATTGCTATGTGAGAAAGCTATTCCAGTGTTGCCAACTGTTTGACCTTTTGAGCAAAGCCAGAAGTATAGATTTTCTGTAAAATTCTGCAGATTTAAAAAGTCATCAATAAATTCACATTTTCTCTTAATACTCTATAGGCCAACAAAAACACATTGGCAGGCAATATGGTCTCCAAGCAATTCCTGGTCAACAGTTTACATAGAACAAAATAAAATTTAAATGAAAGAGACCCATTTTTTTATTTTATTTTTAAGAGACCAATTTCTTGCCAAATTTTGTTCGCATGTAAAAGGAAAATATATTTTCATGTATTTAAAGCTCAGTATACAGACTACTTATAATTCTGTCATTCACTGAAAAGAAAAATCAAAATTGTATATTATATCTTGCAATGAATCACAATAAAAAATTCAAAATAAGGAAGCAACAAGATAATAGCTCAGGTTAAAAACTGGATAATAATGGCAAAGATTCTAAAACATGGAAGGAAGGTAAAGTTATATTAAAATAACTCTTGTAAGTTATACAAATTCATATACGTTAAATGCATATACATTAAAAATGAATCTGATTTTAATGGGTAATCAATGGATATCAATTTAAAAATTGGAAATATGAAAAGCATTTTAAAATTGACCAATAGTCAAATCAAGATGTCATAATATTCAATGCAATATCTCAAGTTCTCATAAAAGGAGATATTGTCCACAATTAGGAAGAAAGAAAAGGCAAAATATGCAGAAAGTAGAAAGATGGGAAACATAAGCAATGTTAAAATGTAGAGCTTCAAATTACATTAATGATATAAAATTAGGTTGTAGATAAAGGATATATCTCATAGAGAGGTGTGAATTAATTTTAAAAGTCAAATTTGAGGTGAAGTTATATTAGGAAAATAGAAACACTGAATTAGCAGGTTTTTTTTTTTTTTTCCTATCTAGGAGTAAAGTTAGTGTTCCATAAGAAAATCTGATACAGTTCTGAGCCCAATATACCCATCTCCTGTTTTGTAAATAAAGTTTTATTCGTGTGTTATCTTTCCCTGAGTATTTGAGACTCAGAGCGCTTGGCCTACTGTGCTGAGAACAGAGAAGTGTTCTCTTCCTGGCTCAGAGCGTGCCTGCCATTCTCTTGTACTTCATCACACCCCCCATACCCAGAGGCACAGCACTGGGGATATAAAGACCCTAATTTGATAAACCTGCAATGATAATGTTCAAAGCAAATTGTTTCCCTTGCAAGTTATATTGAATTGATTAAAAACAATTATTCTGAAACTAGGAATTATTTGCACCGGCTGTTGAATATGTCAGCAAACATCCTACTTTTTCTGCCTCTCAATTATCACTGGGAAATACTACAAGTTATCTAAACATTATAATATGTGCAAATTTTATTTCTGTTGCTTATTTTTATAATAATTTGGTGTTTTAGAAATGTATTTAATTGTGTCTTCACAACATACTCCTTTTTCTCTTTTTAAGAAATTTTTCGAATGTATGTGTTGCATATTAATATTTCACAGAGTAGACTTCAGAGCAAAGAAAAGTTCCAGTAATAAAAAGGGTCATTATAACCCTAAAAAAAAGGTCAATTTAGCAAAAGGATATAATGATTCTAAACATTTTTTTTTAGTTGTCAATGGACTTTATTTATTTATATGTGATGCTGAGAATTGAACCCAGTGCCTCGCACATGCTAGGCAAGTGCTCTACCACTGAGCCACAACCCCAGGCCTCTGAGCATTTTTTATCAAACATCTGTATAATATTGATAGAGCCACTCCAGTGCTCCTCTGAGTAGTGTTGGCATGGCACATCTCTATCCTTCTGCTTTGAACTATTTCTTCACATTTACATAACGAATTTCTTCCAGGAAGCATATGGTTGTATTTTTGTTTTGACCCCTAATATATAATCCTTGTCTTATAGCTAGAGTTTAAGCCATTTACACTTGATGTGTTTTTGTACACTATAAGGTATAAATCTTTTCTATCAATTTGTTTTCTATTTAGCTGATATTCATTTGTTCCTTTTTTCCTTTTCTACGTGGAGTTCTCTTTCATGATTCCACATTATGTGTTTTGTTGGACAGGTAGCTACAAATCTATTACGCTATTTTAGTGTTTACTTTAGAGTTTAAAATGTACATCCTTTACTCATTACAGTCTACTTTCAGGATATTATACAAATTCATGGATACTATAAGAAACTTAAAACTATGTATTTCAATTCTCTCCTTCCCAGCCTTTGTGCTATTGTTATAATATATTTTGCTTTTTTATCTTTAATAAATCATGCTATTTGTTTTGCCTTAAAAAACAGATTATTTTTTAAAAAGATTTAAGTAACTTTTTAAGAAAGCTTTGTAAATTTTTTGATAGGTATCATTCTCAATGTTTTTTAATGTTTTCATGTTTGAAAAGTATTTAGTCTTTGTTTTCGAAAGATATTGTCAATACATAAACAAGTTTATGTTGACAGGTTTGTTTTTCTTTTTTCTGTACTTATAGTTTGCATTATTTTCAATGAGAAATTGGCTATAATATCACCTTTATTATTGTATATGTGATGAGCATTTCTCATCTCTGGTGTTCAGATTTTTTTCTCTATCACTGATTTTAAGCCATTTGATTGGAATATGGTTTGGTGGTGGTGGTGGTGGTGGTGGTGGTTATTATTATTATTGTTGCTGTTTAATGTCACTTGCTCTTGAGGTTGGTTGCATTTCTTAAGTTGAGGGTTGAAAAACAGGGTTTTGAACAAATTTGGAGACATAATGCTGGTTATTTTTTCAGATATTCTATAAGTACCCTGATTTCCTAACTTTTCTAACTTTCATTTCCTAGCTCCCATCCACATACATTTGTTCCTGAGCTTATTGATGCAGTAATTGATTATTTTTAGGCTTTATTGTCAAAAGATGGTTTCTACTGATGTAGAATTTCACTAGAACTTTCTCCTGCAGTGTTTATGCAGCCACAAGTCCCATTGGAGGAATTTTTAAAATCTCAGATATTATAGCTTTCCCTGGTACAGGTTTAGATGAGAACTTTTTTTGTATCTTCTGTCTGTCTCTGTAACATGCACCATCTTTTCTGGAGATTCTTGAACACTGAGACTGCGGATATAATTTCTGTTTTATGTTCCTGATTTATGTGTGTCCTGTTCAAATCCTGTTTTTGTTCTCTTCTCTTTCTCTCC
This sequence comes from Geosciurus inauris, assembly GCA_004024805.1. Classification (NCBI taxonomy): domain Eukaryota; kingdom Metazoa; phylum Chordata; class Mammalia; order Rodentia; family Sciuridae; genus Geosciurus; species Geosciurus inauris. Next base: position 123,040 of record PVHX01001599.1, read on the forward strand.
TGCTAAGGCTCATAGGAGTTGCTAAATGTTTTCTGCCAAAAGACAGACCACAGATACTCCGGGTTTGCAGTACCTGATGTGCTGCGGGACCCAACTCTCCACCCCATGAGAGCACAGCTGTACCCTGGTGCCGTGGGGCCAGGAGGAACACCTCAGGCTGAGGGCTCTCCTTCTCCTAGGATTGTCTTCATATTTGTCAATCATATTTTTCATTGAATGAGATTCTGTGTCACTTCTCCTTTGATGTATATTTGCCTGATAAACCTTAATTTTTCTCTTTCAGACAACATATTGTTCAATCTTTGGTTTTAAATTGTGTTATTAGGGTCTCCATCTTTTAAATCTGATGTTCAGCCCATTTCCTTTCATAGTGAATGGCCACTGTATCCGGATTTATTTTTCATGTAAACTTCATAATTTTTTTCTCTTTCTCCATCTGTCCTTTCTGTTGGATAAATTTGTTCTGCTGTGGAATATCTATGTGTAGTAGTATTTTTCTATCATTATGGCAGTGGTCTTTCCCCAGAGACCTTATAATCTTGATGATTGCAATCAATTCTTTAACTTATATATGTACACACTCACACGTTTTGTATATATTTGTCCTAAAAATTTAAACAACATAATTTTTCCCCGAGAGGATGATTTCTCACTTCTCTTCCCCCTACCTCTCAGATTGACTGTGTTGAGGTTTATTTCTGGATTATTGTCAGGAGATCTCCCCACTGAGTCTAGATTCTCCCACCAGCCCCTTCAGTCTCCATCTTTGCCAACATTAAATGTTGCCCACAATATTTGATGATTCTGTTTATCATTTCTCCTCCACCATCTGGATTTCCCATTTTCTCTTTTTATTTCTGCTTCTGAAATTGTATTCACTTGAGATCTTTGTTCCTTTCTCTGCTTTCCCTCCAGCAGTATTCAGTATGTTCTCTTTGTTTTTGATATCCTTAAATTATACCCTGCACAGGGATTTTTTAAAAAAATTATAAAGCCTATTTTGCACTCAGTGGTCCTTCTAAATCCAAGATCTTTCATCTTTCTTTAATTCTGAGAAACAAGTCTACATTTTTAAACTTCGTATTGCCCTCTGGAAGGTCCTTGTGGTTCATTGTTCTTTCATATGGCTGATATTCCCCAGTATCTCCATGATGATATTTATCATTCTATTTTCAATTCTCAGTCTGACAGTTCTGGTATTTCTTCTGAAGATGGTACAGGTTGTCCGTATGGTGCTTCCTCTTTTAGGTAATTTTAGGCTTTGGTATCTAGTTGTTCTGGTTTGTTCATGCTCCCCTGGTGTATCAGTCACTCTAATCCAACGACCTCTGAATAGAAAACACGGCCTGCATTTCTGGAAATGTGTTTGGGTAAGGGCCAAAGGCCAGGCTGCAGTCTCTGTGAACTCTGAGTTACAAATAGGGGCAAGGATGAACCCCTAGGCAGTCAGAGTCCCAGGTGCTGCAAAACCTCCTGCATGCTGGGCTGTCAACTGTGTCCCTGGAGAAGTCCACCTGGCCTGTTCTTCAGGTTGGTTCCGATGGTGAAGTCGCAGTAGGACAGGCAGCCCCCATGGGGTCCTGCACCCTGCCAGTTAGTGCTGGAGGGGGAGGAGTTGGAAGGGCATGCCCAAGGACAGCTGGTCTGTCCACACCAGGTTCCAATGATTCCTTACCCAGGAGGGCCTTCCCGCCACCTCAGCACCACCTCAGGGACACTCCAGTGGTCTGAGCGGCCTAGGAGTTTGGATGAACAGGGAGGACAAGGCGACCCAGTGACAACACAAAAGAAGGGTACACTGAGCGACCCCCCTCCACTGCACCTCAGGGCCTCCTTGAGGCGCTTCTGTGCAGGAGCCGAGCCCTCTCTTCTCTGCAGCTCTCAGTCTCTTTGGGGGCTTCTCTGAGTTGTCTTTCTGCAGTGACCATTTTGTGATCATCAGGGTGTCCAGTCAGGGTCTAGGTCCGTGGTGGCCTGAACAAAGAATTGAGCAAGACACACACACACACAGTCACAGGCCGAGCACAGACCTGTGGAAGCTGAAGACAGCGCTCCGTGGGGTGTAGTGCAGCGGGTGAGCAAGAGAAGAGCTCGAGCCCCATGTCTGGAAGTCAGGATCCTGTCTGCTGGGCTGTGAGGCCCTCTCTTCCCTACACCGACCTGATTGAAGACCTTATCCTATTTGCCCCCACTGGCTACTTTAGGAAGCCTGATTAGAATACTGTCCAAGTTACCCCCACAGTCATTTTAAAATACTGAGCCTGTAGTGGGAGTTGTCATGGTGGTAAGTCCTCAGTGGCGGTTGTCATCCTGGCAATGGGAGTTCTCCTAAACAGGGACACGATGGTCCCCTTGCCACTGCCACCTTGGTGTCCCTGAACTCCTACCTAACAACTTCATAGAGTAAACTTTAAGGTTGACTTGAGGAAACTGAGTCAGCGCTGCGTGTCTACCATCCTACCAGAACTTTACCATTTCCGCCAGGTATTTGGTTAGTCGTATGTGTAATTTGCTCCGGATTTATTTTATCTAAATACAAGATGAGGATTTCTAATCTGAAAATTTACAATCCACAGTACTCCAAAATCTGAGCATTTTTGAGTACTGACAAGACTCCACAAGTAGGAAATTCCACACCTGACCTCATGTGACAAGTCTCCGTCAAAATGTGGGCACACTAGAGAGAGTGTAGAAAATTGCCTTCAGGCTGCGTGTAAGGTGCATATGAAACATAAATGAATTTCATGTTTAAACTTGGGCCCCATCCCCAGGGTGCCTCATAATGTATATGCACCCATTCCCAAATCTGAGAAAATCCAAAATCCAAAATGCTTCTGGCCACAAGCATGTCACTAAGGGATCCTCAGCCTGCCGTGCAAAATCCTGCTTCCAACAGGAGTCTGTTTGCAGTTTTCTGCTCAAGGGCTTTTACAGTCAGGGCTGTATGCACAACCCCTTGTGCCTTTAAGAGCCCTGGGCCAGAAAGTGGCTTTGTTTCAGTAAGAACGACGCCAGTTTTAAAGTCCAGACTTTTGCAGTGAAGGAGAGCAGGAGGGCTTCTGCTGAGATGGCTCCCAGCTCCTGGACCTGGGGTCAGTACCGCGCTCTCCAGCTAGAGGTTCTTGCTGACAAAAAATAGGCGCCAGCGTGAGAGAAGTGGAATTACAGTGTCAACTGCCACCACTTCCAATTTAGGGGCATTTTCAAAATGAGGCATCAAAATGCAAAAACATCATGAAATACATTAAAATGCAGAAATCACTACTTGCAGGATGTCTGTACAATTTTAATTCTAAACATTTCCAAAAACTCTCCTAAGATGGCATATATTTTTTTTTGAAGGGAGGTGGGATGGATAATTTGAATTACAAAAAAGCCTTGATAACCCCCCACACATCAATTTACCTGTGAACAAAAAGATTCACACTGAGAAAATGGGACTTGGGACTATTTGATAAATTACTACAGACTACTTGAATATTCCATTAGCAAAATAATAGCTCGTTATCGAACCTCAGAAGAATGTAGTATAATTACAATAGAACTCTCCTCCCTTGGGGGTTGGTAGGAATGCAAATGTTAAAAAATGATAGCTATTTAACCAATGCGAGGGGAAAATGCCTCAAAACAAACTGAGAGGGTGTGCAATTTCTGGTATGCGGTTTACTTTCTGTGCTTCCACCAGCTTTAATTAGTGGGAGGGTTTCTACCGAGTGAAGGCAAAGCACATTCGGGGACCCACATTGTCACCTGCATACAGTGGTGATGGGCCGTTGTCCTAGACTCTGTAGAAGCCTTCCGCAAACCATACCTGGACATTTGAGAAGTGAAGGCATGCTTGGACGGCATTCTCTTCGCAGACAATATTTTGACAAACTGATTATTAACCAGAGCTGTGGGCTACATCAGAAAAAAATAATGTAAAGAGGTCTAGTGTTTCCTTATTAATGTGATGACTTCCACCACCATGCTGAAGTACAAAATAACAAAATTGCCCAAGGTCATGAACTAATAGATGTGTAGCATGGGCCCTGCTCTTGCAGCTAGACCAAAATGGTATATAAATGAATAAATAAAACTAACTTTTCTTTAGCACCTTAGCTTCATGTTTCAGGCATGGGGATGTTAAGTGTGGCATTAAATAAACCAGGTGGGAAGAGCTAAACTGTGTTAATCAAGCCATTTAATCTCTTAAAGTGAAAAAGCTACTCTAACAAAATAAAAGGTATAATTATTAACTTCAGCCAAGAGAGCACAAATCGGAGTCAAAATAAGATAGGATTCAACATGTGGCTTTCCCTCCTTTTGTAAAGCTGACATATGTGCCCAAATTTAGAAAATTTGCAAAATGTTTCTATGCAAGATTTGACGGGGACTGTGAACCTCAGTGAGCAGGGTTAGTCGATTTGTATTTAAATCACATTGTTACGTTTAATGTCACTCGGTTGAACATGAAGTATCAACAATGGCCTCAAATTTCCCCTCCTGGTGAAGTACATATTTGTCCAGTCTCCATCCTTTTGTAAAGATCGCCCAGAGACAAAACCAACTTACAGGAAAACATCTACATATTCAAAACAGTGACAAAGAACCTTTGTGCTTGTGAGCAGGCCGATATTCTTTTAATATCCAAGTAGGAAAAACGCAGGACTTCCCCCAGTTTAATCATCCCCACACTGGCAAAGATAGCCTCTGGGAAACAGACATTCAATAAATAGCTGCTGCATGAATTTTAAAAAAAAAATGCATGAAGTAGCTTAGCTTGTTCCAGTAAGCCTGTGAATATATACACACTAATATTTTCTATGTCCTTTCAATATATAGTCTCCTTCCCATTATTCATGGGTAATCTGAGGCATGGATAATCCAAAATCATGATTAAATCTAGAAAGGGTATATTTTGGGGGGACAAATGCTTTAGCTTTCTAAATGATGGTCTCTCTTGGAGAAAATTAACATATTTGGTTTTCAATATACATGGGTAGTAGGCTGGGGCTGTAGCTCAGTGGTAGAGCACTTGCCCTGCATGTGTGAGTCACTGGGTTTGATCCTCAGCACCACATAAACATAAATGAGTAAAATAAAGATATTGCATCTATCTACAACTAAAAATATATTAAAAATATATACATGGGTAGTGAGATAGTGACTAGGAATATAAGTACGGAAACAAGCTTCTTGGAATAACCTATATATATTCTCAGGTTTGAGAATATATATAGAAATATATATAGAAATATATATATTTCTATATAATAATATATATATAGAAATATATATATAATATATATCTATATAATATATATATAATATTATAGAAATATCTATATAATAATATATATATAGAAATATCTATATAATAATATATATATAGAAATATATATATTTCTCAGGTTTGAAAAATCAAAAGTGGCTTATTTAGCACTTATGTGTGATAATATTACCCAGAGAGCCAAGAAGTAATGTTTTAATATTCAGTCATCTCCAAAAATGTCTGTTTGTCTTAATCTTGTTTGCTTGACATTTATTCTAGAAGGTCAGGGCTCTGATTCTTGGTAGCATGGAGTAAGCAGTCCTTCTACTGAAAGCAATCATAAAACCGAGCACAGAGTATGGACAGGCACTTTGGTGGACTCAGTGAAATAGGTACTATCAAGACAATTGGAGCAGATTCCAGAAATCAAGACTCCAAGACCTACCACGTCAATGGTGAGATTTCTTTTATTTCCCAATGCTATCCTTTGTTCTAGAATTAACGTGACCAGAATTCTGGAAGTGAATGGTGGGGTGCAGATGGAGAAAACTCTAAGAGAAGCCTGGCTTGAGGGGCCAAGGAGGTCCAGCGTCTCTACCACCCATCTGTGCCAGTTCAAAGCCAGTCTCAGTAACATGGGCTATTCTGGCAACCAGGGTGGCGACAGCTATGGAGACCCATAGCAGACAAATTAGAGGACAGTAGCCCCCCTCCATTCCCAGGGGTGCAATTCCAAGAAGTTGGGGTGCTTCCCTAGACTTGTTTTCTCTCCCTGTTTGCTGGGTGCTCAGCCCAGGCTGCAGACAACCTTCTGTAGGCAGTCTTTCCCCAGTTCGGAGAAGTATGCAGTCATGAGTTTTTCCAGTGGTGCTCCTGGAATGCTGATGGTACCCATGTTAGACCTCAGGTGCTATGTGGCACGTCCTTCCTGCTATTCCGTGATGTGCTTTGTCTCCAGGTGCATATTGAGTAAGAGGACTCATCAGTCTTCAAGGTCCCTGCCTCCTTCCTCTGCTCCCCCATTCTGGTGTTAACACCATCCTAGGAGTTGCAGGATACCATCCTACGAGTTTATTTTTCAGTTCTAAAATTTCCTTTTCATTTTTGTCATGTACTTCTTTGCAGATATTTTCAATCTTTTGATTTGCTTTAAGGGTGTTTTTGTTAACTTTTCTTGTTGAAGGCAGCCTATGACCACTTTAAAGTTCCTGTCAAGCAATTCCAATATGAATGTCATCTCAGTTGTGGTAATTATTACTTGTCTTTTCCTAGCAAAGTTGATGTTTTCCAGGTTCTGTGTATGCTGAGCAACTGGAGGTGTGTGGCGGGTCTTTTGGACATTACGTTGACTCAGGTCTTGTTGAATTCCTATGGATGATGCTGGCACTTTCACTTTAGCTCAGTATGTCTGGGCTCAGGTCATATGTTTCAGCCAGACTTCTTTGGTCAGCTGGGTTTTCAAGGATTTCTCAGTGTGGTTCCATCTTACAGGTGCCACGTGCAGCCAGCCTGGGATCTGGGCACAGTTCTGTCCCTTAGTTCAGTTCCCGAGGTCCATGTGTGCTGTTTAGGCTGAGGGCTCTACCTGGGCACCTCAGGATATGTACAGAGGCTCACATTTGATTAATGTTCCTTTCAAAAGCTCTTGCCTCTTTGAAATCTCCTCAGTCCTTTCTGGTACCTTTAGGTGTCTTCTTCTTTCTTCTTTTTTTTCAGTCTTCTGGTAAAAAATTGGAGGCTTAATATATCCAGCTCTGCTGCACACTTTTCTTGACTATAACCCCATGAAGGACAAGGGGTAGGGAGAAGAGGCAGATGGGAGGAAAATAGTAGAAATAACTCCACTTCTCTAGGATTATGTGGGAGCTGGGAAAAAATTAAAAAGTGGATTTGCACACTTTCTCTGAGCACTTGAGACCCTTGTGTATTCCTTGAGCCTAAAGTAGAATGCTCTGGGTCTCTGTGTGTACAGTGGTCCCTTCTGAGACCATCTTGAGAGCAGGCCATAGAATTCCAGAGGGAAAACACTGGGTGAGTTCACTGTTGGTTTGGTGGGACTCTGAATCCCGGCCTTCATATTCCAATCCACCTGCCACTATTTTTCTTTTTAGAGAACTCCAATAGCTGTTCTGCACACATTCTTTCCAGGTGTCTACTTTTATAGCTGCATTCCATGACAGGCATGGTGCAGAGCGAGCTTTATTTACCTTAGCAAAAAACAATCAATAAAATCTCTATCCGTCTCTGTCTCTTTCTCTTTCTTTATTTGGGACAAGCTGGGACGACTGACTATAAATCTATAAGTTATTGATCAATATTTTATTTTGGCAGCCCTATTAATTGTTTAGGTTAAAGCTTATTAATTCAAAAGCCAGTTTCAAGATTTCATAGGATTAGATATTAAAATAATAATGGGATGATTTAAGAAGGTAAGTTAATCAAATGTGATGCACAAATAGCCAGCTGTGTTTGTTCCTCTGGTTGTGGACCCATGATGAGGGGCACTTTTCTTATTCTGAATGCGCATGTGTTTTAAGGGATGTAGCAAACTGAATCATCTACCCAATACATGACTGAATCCCACTGGTTGTACCTCTGCTGAGGAAGTCATTCTTGAAAAAAATCTAGAAACACTACTTTCAAAGGCAACATAGTCTGATTGCTATGAAATTCCCTTTGAAATTGAGGCCAAATCACATTTCTGCATTTTCAATTCATTTTCCCTTTTTCTACTTCTTTAGATCTTAAAGAAGAGGGCTTTATTAAGCCTATTTAATTTTTTTTCCCCAACAGGAAAACCCTTTAAATATTTGAAGACAGCTTGGCTTTCTCCACCTAAACATTCCTGGTTTCTCTGAAAGCGTTTCCTATAACAGTCTATGGCCATGTTTCACTGGGTGGTCTGCAGGCCATCTGTTGCAGAGTATTCTGAGGTTCCTATTAAAAAATGCTGACCTTTAGGTTTCACCTCAGATGTACTGAGCCAGAATGTCAGATTGCAGAGACCTTGTTCTGTGCTGTTGGAGTTGGGCCCCAGCTGGGCTGAGTATCGCCTTCTCTGTGCTCTTTTGAACAGAGCTTTTTATGCCCCTCAAGTGGAATGCCAGTGGAGAACTCATCCTTATAATCTCAAAAGTACTTTAAAAAATGTTTCCAGAGATTGGCAAGGGCACAGACCTTGGGGTGCCTATATTCTCTGATGGATAATACAATTTTTAGCAAGCAATGTAGGGAGAGCCAGGATCTTGGAGAGGCTTAAGATACTGAAGTTACAGTGGAAGGGACCATTTCTGGGTCATAAAGACTAATTAGGGGGCAGGAGAGCTGCAGATGTGGGGCTTGGGAAAGAGATTTCGTATTATGGCTGCTGTAGTGACATTCCATCTGGGCTCATGTGCTGAGGAGGCAGGGTCCATTCCATCAAAGGGGAGAATTGGGATATCCATAGCTCAAATTCTTCCTTTGTGACCTTATGGAAATCCTTTTGTACAAGTTTTCGATCCCCAACCACAGAGAAGTGGCAGCTCCCTAAGAGGAGTTCTCAGGCCAGTTTTCCAGCAGATTCAACTGAGAGCTAAAAACAAAATCCCAATGATGCACTTCATGTCTGGAGATCTGGAAGCAGCGCTAGACTCCCCCGAGCTTCAGCCCTGCAGGTAATACAGCATGCACCGGGGCGGAGGTCCACTGCCCTTTACAATGAACTCAGACTTTCCTTTTGATGCTTACGTCAAAAGTAATGTGGACACTTCCCACTGACTGATAACAGATGCAAAAAAACCCTGGCAATTATGAGACAGTATAACTTCTTTATCCTAAGACACTACTTTTGAAAAAAGAAAAGAAAAACTTGTTTTTTTTTCAGTTTGAATCTCTAGAGAGAGATATGTTGGAATTAAATTGGGGGGGGGGAACTCCTTTATAGCAGGGAATAAATAAAAGGAATTAATAATTCCAGAGAGAAAAATTTTTCACTTTGCTTCAGAAGTAATAGGATACAAAGGAAATCAATCAACTATATACAAAAATAATTTTGTTTCACTAATCTGTTAAAATGTAGGGGTCCCCCACCTCTATTATTCAGGCCATGAGAGCTAAGATATCTAAAAGCAGTGAATGTTTTTGGAGATGAGAGCTAAAATGTAGCCTAAAGCATTTAAGAGACAAGTAGTTATTCATTCTGGCCTTAGAAGGACCTAGTAATTGGAACTGTGGACCCCATCTCTTCAGCGTGAAATACAACTAACATGTTTTTCTTATTTTTCACTCTCTGCAAATTCATACATTGTGTTTTTCCCTCCTCTGAAAACAATGCACTTTAGCAAAACCACATCATAACCAGACTTGACCTTGTTTTTGTAATTTTTTATTTTTTATTTTTTTTCCTGCAAGAGTCAACTTTCACAGCTGTTATGAGCTCTGGGCCAAATCAAAGCTGAGAGAAGCTTTGTAGTTTCTGAAATTTTCCCTTCTTTCCAGAAAGTAACGAGAAGTCTTGAAATGACTGAGCCTCTGCCAGCAACGACAGATCTTGCAAGCCCCACCTCCCCTCTCAGGTCCCAGGAGCTCAGCTGATTGAGGGAAGCCACCTGCTCCCAGCCCACCTTCTTCTTTGTAATCAAGAAATGACACCCACATAGAGGAGAGGAATTTCTTTGTTGGTTCTGGTGAACACCCAAGGAATCTGTGGAGCGATTGCATGCCAGTGACCCTCCGCTGAAGTGGGTACAGGAGCAGAGCCTGTGCGTGTTCATGGCCAGCGTTCATTTTCCTGCTGTATCTTTATTGCTCTTTGAGTCACTGCTTCATTTTATGCAGCTGTATAAGGAAAGGGCACTTTTCCCTCTCTTTTGGAGTTTCAACTTTTTATTGTTCTGGAAATCTTTTAAAACAAGATGTTCTAACCTTAACAGGGACTTGCAGAAAGGGGTTTGTATGAGAAGTTAGAAGTTGGGACATGAGGACGTGGTATGGACGTGGCCAATTAGGAAGGTCAGCCTAAGATGTTAAATCTGGAGCCAGTGATGGAGGGAGGGAGGGAGGGACAGGGGGCATGGCAGGCGGGGAGAAAGAGAGAGAGAGAGATTTAAGATGCACCTTCAGCTGCCAGGTGTCCACTAAGGGTGGGTGTCCAGCAGCATCAATGTTCTCAGGGTGCAAAAGTGCCCTCCCAGGGGACACACCTGATCAAAGGCAGTTATTAACTTCTTCCTTCTTCCATGTTCCCTTACTCACTCTATTTCCTAATCTGATGCCCTGCTCCAGATTCTTTATGTTTCCAATTAATATTTTTCTATTACAATCAGCCAGACCCACTTTCTGTTGCTTGCTACCAAGGATCCTACTCAGTACACGTGAGATGAAAATGTTATGGTCATTAGAATTGGAAGTGATCATTTAAATTACCAGCCTTTGGGACTATTCCTGCAATTTTGCAATATATGTGTAATTATAATCCAGGGAATAAACATAAAATTGAAGATAAATTTTAGAAAATTCAGCTATAAAGTTCTGTAAAAAGTTGATCAGGGTAATCAATTTTGAGAGTGAATACATTTCCTGCAGTTTCTTAAAATGAAACAAATGCTCATTTTTCTAAAACAAGGTAAATGCAACCCTGCTTTGAAGCAAGGTTCGGTCTGCAATCTTTTAAAATCATGTGTGTTGTGTTGACAACCAAGTCTGATGTGAGAATTATTGTCATTTCACTGTGTTTTAATATTGGAGTGGAATTCTCAGCTTCTGGTGAATTGAATCTGGGTCACCTTCTCTCTCCTGTTGTAGGGGTGGGGAAAGAAGCCACAGCCATTCTATCTTTGGAATATCCCAGCCCCTTTGTCCATCATTCAGGTGACCTAGTTACAAAGCACTCCTTTCTGGGACACCTAGACTTTGAGGAACCCCAAAGGAAAGAAAATAAAAGCATCTGAGCCAGCTTTTTTGTTGTGTGAGGGCTTCAGCCAGTGATCTGGGAGTCTCAGGCAGCTGTGTGGTTAGATAGAGCTTGCTAAACACCAGGAGCAGGAGGAGCCCCTGGGAATCAATGCATTTTCTCTATAGTTTTCTTTTGTAAAGGATAAAGATAGGGTTGAGTGAACCCAGAAGCTTTTTCCTGTCAGGAGGGAATTAGAACAAAGATTTCCTTTAAAGACAGTGTGCTTAGTACTGTCTAGTGACAGATGAATCTCAAAAGACTCGGCCGTGGTGAAGCCTGACGTGTAGATTCTTGGTGGAAGCACACAGTAACGTCTCTGAACTTTTCTGTACTGTCCTTTTGTTCCCCTGACACCTAATTTCCTGCTTCTGGCTAGCTTCCCTCATTCTAATCCCATCTGGCCCTTTCCCTAGAAGCAATTTTATGAAAACACCCAAGTTGTCCCCTTCTGAACAGAAATCTTGATACAAGTGGTTGGACAACCATCGTTTAAATAGAGAGTGAGCGGCCCTGGTTTGAGATGGTCAGAGATGATGCTCTAATTCACATTACACTGTCAACTCGATCATAACCCTCTACATTTTATTTTTGGAGCTATAACTCACATTATGTAAGAACTCTGGCACTAAAAAATAATGAGGGTTTGTGAGTCACTGAACAAATCCATTCCTCCAAATTGGTCAACAGGATGAAGATCACTCTGTGCCCTGAGGGAACACCCCAGCCCCACTGTGCTAAACCCAGTCCCTGGACTCCAGCTCCAGTAGCTGGTACCCTGAAACCTCTTTCTGTCTCTGGTTAGTTTGCTGACTTCTTGCTATGACTCAAGTTTGAGATGAATTTTTTTTTTTTTGGTATCAGGGATTGAACTCAGGGGCACTTGACCAATGAGCCACATCCCCAGCCCTATTTTGTGTTTTATGTAGAGACAGGGTCTCACTGAGTTGCTTAGTGCCTTGCCATTGCTGAGGCTGGCTTTGAACTCGTGATCCTCCTGTCTCATCCTCCCTAAGTGCTGGGATTACAAGCGTGAGCCACCGTGCACGGCTGAGATGAAATTTTATTCCTTGAAAACAATTCTTTCACCTTATCTTTTCTACTAACGCAGTACTCTAGAGTATATAAATTTACAGAAGAGCTGGAAAAATATTTATGGGAATTATTTTTTTTTTAAAGTTTGGCTCAGTTGGTCTGATTCCATAAAACCAGTGGAATGATAGAGCCTTTGTTTTTAGCACTTTGACTCTGTGCTCCTATCATAATTCCTATTTCTGCTTAGAAAATGCCTCTCAAATTTCCAGGGAAGTGAAAATGGAGAAATGTTTTTCCAGCAAGTGCGCCTAGGGCTGCTGTTTGTGGCTATATGGTTGTGTACTGCACAAATTTAAGGGTAACCATTCTCCATGGCCATGCATTATGGTTAATTCCCTCTGCTGCTCTTTTCAATACCAGAAGTTCTTCCTGTGAGCAAACTAGGCATTATGTCCCTGGACCAGCCCCTTCCCAGCCCATGGCAACTGGTGTTCTGCTCTCAACTTGTGTGCCTGACTTGCTGCATTTAACATAATGTCCTCCAGGTCCATTTGTGCTGTTGCAAACAAGAGGGTTTCCTATCCTGCCTTTGAATCAAACTAAATAGAAAGTTACTGTTTTCTAAATAAATAGCCTCTTCAAACAGATCCTGGGGGGAACCCAGAAATAACAGGGAAAATTTAACAAGCTGTTTGGATGTCTGAGGTACTTAATAAAAGTTGAAAATACTGCACCTTCCTTGGAGAAATCGAAATGATGCATTCCAGGGGGTGAGGCAGGAGGCAAACTGTGCTGTCCACCAGGATTAGGCCCCACCAGCTGTTGGGGTGTGCAGGGAGAGGTTCGGTTTCTTCCATCACTCCTGTCCCCTCAACCTGAGATCCTGTGGCTTCCCTTAATTGCTTCTGCTTTCTTTGGTCATACCTGATAGTTTATTAAGGCCCAGGGAAACCTTGGTGATTGATCACTGGGCTTCCTAGGTAATGACATTTCCACGCTCAGAGGCCGCTGTCAGCCTCATGGTTCAGTTCAATATGGCACATGTTGACGTCATTAGGATATTAACAGCTATTAGATACTGGGCAGCACAACCTGTTTCTTCATCCAGCAATAAGCGACATTTGGGGATGTGTTGTTGAGGACAGCGACCAGCGAGCAAAGTCCTGGGTAAGGCAAGAGGCGCCTGTAGAAGACAGCCCAGCTCCTCCACCCTCCACTCAGACAGGCTGTCACTCACCCCGGTTTCCTGGAAGGTCTGAGTACAGGAAAAGTAGTTTAAAACACCAGAAAGATTCCACAGCCTTATAATACCACCCCTCTTGGGAGGAGTCCTGAGGCAGGAGGGACGCCTTTCCATTACACACCAACCTGGGGAGACCAGAGTGGCTGCTGCTTTTCTCTTCTCCCTCAGGTTCAGAGACCCCTCTTATCTGTTGTCACTTTGCTTCCTAATATTTTCATTATTATCCATTTTTCAGTGGATTCCATTTAATTATTCACTTTCAGACTTCTATGAGGGTGATGGAAACCTGCAGGCTGGGCCCCTGCTGCTCTGTGACAAGGGCTGTATCCGTGGATGGCACCTATATCATGCTTCTGGAAGTGGGAAGCTCTGTGCCCAGCCCTCAAAAGCACCTTGAAGAGCAAAGTGACATCTTACTGTCTGCTGGACCCACACGCACCTCATGAGCCTCAACAAATCTTGGCTGAATATAATTGACAACTACATGTGACTATTAATGGTCAAAAAGGGCTAATTTCCTACTACAATTTTGTAACATTCATCTCCATTTTTCACTCTAAAAGGAATAATATTTGGAGCTACTTATGGTTCTTATTTTTGGCCTTTCCATGTGAATTAAAAATAAGTGTACATCGTTGGTGCCTCTGATTTAGACATTCCGATTACATTGTCACCGATAGGAAGGTTGGAGATAGCGAAGCGTTGTCCCTGGAGTTAACGTTCAGCAGACCGTCAGCTGGGTAGTCCTGTTTATAGTATCAGTTACATTGTTGAACAAATAGATATAGAATTAAATTTGTTGAATTAAAGAGCTACATGACAATTTTATTTTGTTTACGGTTTTAGAGGGGCTCAAATTGCCAAGCATTTTGGGAAGAGAATCTCGTCAGAATGTTTTCTTTAAAGAACACAAAATAGGAAGATGTTATGAATGCTCTCATTTCTGCACATCTTCTGTCTCCTTGGAGTGTCTGTGAGCCACCGCGTCTGTTGGGTAGCAGGAGGCCGATGGGTTTTCTGATTCTGTCGGGCTTGGACATGACCTGTAGGTGCATGTTCATAGAAAGCAGTTGCCTCCACGGTTAAAGCTTTGTGAAGAGCTAGAAAAGCCTGTAGTCGGAAAGCCGGTTCTGCCCAAGTCGCACATGAGTCCACTGAATAAGATTGATACAGTTAAGCCATAAGCACAATTAAAAACATTTGATTTGGCAAATTGTACATTTAAATTTCTTTCTCTACTAGAATGCCATTGACAAAGTGCAAAGTGACAAAGGACAAATTCTGTCCTTTGAGTACTGAGAATTAGCTCTCTTTGTGACCTGCATTCAGATCTTAGAGCCTAAGTATTCACTACCCTAGAATAGAAGTTCTCAAGGTTATCTTGGTGGCAAATTTTCAGGAAGTCATGGGCTGTTTGCAGGATGTCCTAAAAAATGAGTTGCTGTGATTTTACTAAACTGTATCCAGTGACAATCATCAAGACTTCAGTTCACGTCACTAGAGGTGCCAGTAAACCATGAGTCACATTTTCACAAATACGGTATTAGGAGGAGGAGGAGGAGCCGAGGTCCGGATGACTAAGTGAGTTCAAACTCCAACTTCATCTCTTGCTAACGAGTGCTCTTAGGGAAGTAGCATCCCCCTCTGACAGCAGTGGGCAGCTGCGTCACCAAAAAATCTGTGCTCTGTTCCACTGTGTGGAGATGGTTCTTGCAGAAGCTTTCAGAGGCTTCCAGGGCTTGAACTCACTTTTCCAATTCTCTCTGCATTTCTGTGAAGCTGTGTGACTCATTTTTGGGAATGGAAGGTGACAGGACTAACACGTGCTGTTTCTAGGCTGACATGACTAAGGAGCAGGCATCCCTGCCCTCTGCTCCCTCTGCACAGAGCCTGGAAGTCAGCGTGGAAGATGGTGGCATTATAGCAGTGTAGCACTTGGGCCTGGGACCTCTGCATAGAGGACCACCCAGTGTACTCTCACTGGACTTGTGTGTAGGAGAAAGAAAGAAATTCCTCTTACTTTAGCCATTAAGAAGTCAGGATTTTTCTGTGCTGGTAGATAATGCTGCTTTAACTCTACCATAGCCCCTACACCTCCATTTTTCTCATCAATTAAAGACAGTGTTGATCAGGGTCCTGCTTGCCTTAATGCATGCAGGTAGCACACAAAGCACAAGGCAAGCTCTACAAAATGTTAGTGCTCATGTTAGGAGGGTTACTGTTACTTTCCTATGATCTCTCTAAATTTCACTAACACCATCATTTCCTTAAAATGACCAGTACCATCAAGGATAAACAGAGGTGGAAAATAAATTCACACTGAGAATAGTTATTGACATTGCTTCGTTTCTGTGGGCTGGGTAAGGTTGAGTTTGCAATGTGCGTGGGGAAACGTTATTTTGAAATTAGATTTTTGCCCTACAAGTAAGAAACAGGGAAACAGAGCATGTGCTTCCATCTGCACATCATGCCATCTTTTTTTGCTTTGCTTGTTTTAAAAGATTCATTTTCAGGCATCTATTCTCTCCAGGGTTACACTGGTGGATTTTACTTGTTCTTCTTAAAAACAAGGGGAGTTGACGTAGAGACATTCCTTGTTCTTGCCAGTTAATGACCCAGTAAAGCTCCTGGGGGACAGTGGCACAGACCAGTCATGAGCGTTAGCCTCGGGCACTACGCAGCGTGAAGGCAAAAGGCAGCAGGAAGGGTGGACAAGCAACAGTGCCACAAGTGTGGCCAGCCATGTGAGGAATGTACAAGAAGTGAATCACCATCCCCTGGTTCCTGAGATCTGCATTTTCCAGTGTATCTCGGTGCCAGTCTCAAGCTGCCCGTCACTGCTCACAGAGTTCTTGATTCATGATTGTTTTAACTAAAGCATTTCTGACTTGTTGTAGTCAGCTTTTTCATTGTAGTGATCAAAGGACCTGACAAGAACAATGTAGAGGAGGAAAAGTTTATGTTGGCTCACAATTTCAGAGGTTCAATGACTCCCTAGCTCTGGGCCCAAAGTGAGGCAGAGGGGCATGGCAGAGGGAAGTAGCTCAGGACATAGCCACCAGGAAGCAGAGAGAGTTCTGTTCACCAGGGACAAAATATATACCCCAAAGACATGACCCCCAGTGACGTAGCTCCTCCAGCTACACCGTACCTGCCTACAGTGGATTAATCCACTGATTAGGTTGTACCTGTCATAATCCAATCGTTTCACCTCTGAAAATTTTGTGCTGTCTCACACATGAGCTTCTGAGGAATACCTTATATCTGAACCAGGACATGACTGCTTGAAGGAAAGGGATGAAGTATCCTCACCCAAAACACAGGCTAATTTTCAAGTGCTATTCCTCTTTTCAAACTCCATTCCATAAGGAATATCTACCTGGTAGTTTATAGGTCCATCAATATGTTGTCTAGTGAAGAATTTTCCGGGTTGGTGCACAGAATGGCTATTATTATTTGAGACCACTTTTAACTGGCAGAGTATATAGCGTGATGTTAAGGTTGTTATATCCTCAGTAGTTGGCATGTTGAAGTTAATATGAACAATATTGGTTGAAAGCTATTTATAAATATTATTATTTTCAGAGACTGTAACAGAAGGTAACATATTTATTCTAAAGAGCAAAAAAATATAAATAGTCTCACTCTATGGGGACCTCAGAAAGTCGTATATTTGGGACTAAGTACTTTTTCAATAAAGTCTTGTAAAATCAAAATATGTTATTGATTTATGAAATAAAATCTGATCTCATGTTTCCAGCCAGAGTGAAAAGAGGTTTGTAGTGTGAGAAGATCAAACTCAGGTCATTACAACTGATCTGCTACCTGCCACTAGCAGAGGAGCTTCTGCCTGCCCTGCTGGCACAGAAGCATGCCCTCTGAGAAGCCCAGTCTTTGTCAGCTGATGTCAGGTGAAGAACTGAGGGCCTGTAGCAAGGCTCAGGGGCCTGGGTCCGGATGGTCCTATACTGAACAGCACACCTGATTGGAGGGTGTCAACCTGGCACTCGTCTCAGAAAACCAAGGGACCCTTGGTTGATCAATTTGAAGGTTCAGCTTGTTTTCATATCATTCCCTTGTAGAAGTTTATTGTTATTCTAGCAGAAAACCATTGGGAAAATACATATGACTTTCTACAGTAAGAGAAAGACATACACACAGGCATATATAAATATGTAACTGTATGTCAACATTGTTAAAGATTTTATCTATATCTATATATGTATGGAAAGGGAGAGAGAATGCTTAACAACCCATGATATTTTAGGTTCCCATAGAAACTCCTCAAGGCATTCCATGAATAAAGTATCTTTGAAATTTAACTTAGAGAAGCAGCATTGAAAGGTATAATGTAGCAGTTAGTCAGGCTTTCATCACCATGAGACAAAAGTCTCTGAGAAAATCAACTCATAAGGAAGAAGAGCTTATTTTACTTCATAATTTTAGGGCTTTTGGTCCATGGTGAGCTGGCCCTGTTGATCTGGGCCTGTGGCTACATCATGGTAGAAACACGTGGTGGAGGTCAGCTCCTCTCACGGCAGCCGAGAAGCAAAGGAGAGACAGGAAGGACCTGAAGTCCCCATGTCTCCTTCCAGGGCACGCCCCAGTGGCCTCACCTCCTTCCCTAGGCTCTGCTCCAGAAGTTTCCTGCACCTCCCAATAGTGCCACAAGCTAGTGGCAACCCATTTACCACTTGGGCCTGTGGGGATGTTCCAGACTCACCCCATAACACAGAGCTTCCAAAAGGAACCTGAAGACCTGAAGGTCATTGTTCTTTTCTCAGTTGATTTCCTCTGCCACCCTGAGCAAGTTAACTTACTCTTCATGGTCTTTAGTTGATTTTTCTTTTTGGTTTTGCTTTGTAGAGCTGGGGATTGTACTTAGGGCTTCATGCATGCTACATAAGCACTCTACCAATGAGCTAGATCCCAGCTCTGACCAAATGAAAAGAATAAATTTTTTTGTTGAATCTCAATGTAGTTGAGAAAATTTAATGAAGCATCATAAAGTGAAGGTATCTATATTACTAAAAAATGTATACTATGTTTATAGATCAGGTTGAATATTATAAGTTCAGTCAAATCAAATTTGTTTTATCAATCAGTAATTTTTGACCAATTTTATCATGTAATTAAACATTTTGTGTGTGCCATATCCATTTGACTGTGTCTTCTCACAAATAAAATCTTCAAAATCCAAATCACCACCATGACTACTTTTCTAATAGTTACAGATTTTTTATTGATAAGCAATCTAAGTATCATTGCAACAAAAATACTTATTATTTATAATTTTATCAGGCATTTAGTTGTTTTTTTGGAAATTTTCTGTTTATTTTAAAAACCAAGGAAACCCAGTCTGTAATAAATTAGTGATGCTCTCTTCCAAGAGGAGGGGAAATGGAAATACAAATAGCTTGAGGACCACCCTTTCCTTTCTAGATGATTTCCCCTTTCCTATTTGTTCTGCATGGAGTGGCTTAAGTGGTAGGCATTTAGCACATTTGTTGCTATTGTTCTTGTTGTTTTGAGTTAACAATTGATTTTTGATCATTGTCTTTAAATATACTGTAGATTAGTTTCCAGGATGTTATTTTTTTCCCATGATGCAAATGGAGGTGTCTTTTCTAATGTGCACAGACACATGTACCCCAGTTCAGAAGACAGAGATTCAAGTTGGGCTTGAGAAGAACCTTTTGTTCTCATAACTTGTTCAATCCAGAAATGTTTGGCTACAAACGGTGGCTTCGCCACAGTGGATTCACAGGCCCAGAAGCAGATTCTGCTTTAGCAAGGGAAATTCACACTGGTGCTAAACTGAAATAAGAGAACCATCTTGCTCTTTTTATAGTTTTCTTGCTTAGTTCATATATGTACACTCAGGGTTTTCATTATTTTATGTATTTCTTGGTTATTTCTCCTATAGCCAAATACATTATCCTTCAATTTGCTCATCACTATAATTTGAACAGTTTTCCCTCTTGAGAAATGGCAGTAGCTTTCTCCCATCTTTGCTCATTTTCATGGTCCACCCTGCTTTCCAGACTATGGTAAGGTGGAGGGGGATGCAGGGAGCTTCAGGTTCAGCTGGTTTAGTTTAAGAGCCAGTGTAAAGGTAGTCAGGGTGTGAAGCTCTCAGTTCTGTGATGTCATTTTGTAAGATGGACCTTTCCCAATGTCAGACTGACAGGTTCAGTCTGCTTTGAAGTCCCTGCTGAGCATGGCAAGAAAAATGATTGACAATTTTCCAGTTTCGCATTGAAATAAAGCTGTATGGGAAAGCAATCTCAGTGTGGTAACAAGACTGAGGCAGCGATGGGAGCTTGCTGGCAGCAGGGCAGGACACCGGGATGAGCATCTCCATGCAGTCCCTTTATTTCTTCCCAAGTTACTGTGGGTGCTGTCCCCAAGCACTGCAGGTCACCAAAAGGAGAAAACCTTGTGAGCAAATGGAACAACCATCAGTGAGCATCTTCACAGAGCTTGGACTTCCTTCACCTGGAGCTCACCTGCCTGAACATCCACAAGAAAATGGTGCATGCTGGGGTTTAATAATTCAATTACATTGTTCTCTTGAATCTCAAATTTTGATTTTTTTCCTAAGTATTTATGTGCTTCAATATTTGCCTTTCTGTTTCTTTCAGATATTAAACTTCACTGTTTTAAAAGAACTGTTATGTAAGGAATGAAAATTAAAAGTTATGCATTGTCATTCATCTTGAGAAAGCTCCAGGACTGAGATATTCTGCCCCTCATGAGGAGCACTATCCTGGAGGATGCTGAGCACACTCCAATGTCCAGAAGCACTGTCTGTCCCTTCTCTGTGGTTTCTACCTCTTGGGGACTTAGAATATGGTGGGTACAATGGGAATTGCATCTTATGGGAAAATCAGAGTGACAAATCAATCCATATGATATTGCAGAAAAAAGGGTGAGAGAATGTTCTAGGAGCTGTCCAATTCTTTGTGTTTGTCTTTGAAGGCACCTTTAAAGATACTAATGATAATTGTAAAAGTATGTCATCTTTCATATGATTTTAAAACAAATAAAAATTGGTTAGATGGCTTGGCTCGACTTTCTGTCTTCTGCGCAGATTAGTTAGGCAGTTTCCAGCTCTGGCTCTGGTGCTTCATCAGCTGAAGATGCTTGAGTTTCTCTGTGGTTTTCTGAGCGTACGGTCTCCAGTCTGAGCTGTTTTGCTGTCTTTCTGCTCTCCGTGTGACTAGGCTGTTTGCGATTGTCACTCATATTTAACCCGCTACTCTTAACTTTTAGCAGTGGGAATAACATGGAATTAAAGAGTTCTTGACTCTGGATGTACTTCAAGAGCACAATAGAGCAATCTGGGACGTTTTCCCTGAAAACTGAGTCATGTTTTGTATCTGCACTGTTTTGCACAGCAGATGAAATTAGATACTACTTTATTAGTGATCTTATGTAGCATTTATTACATGCTCAGTTTAGCTCTTAGATTTTTACAAGTGTTAGCCTATTTATTCTGCATAATATCAAGGTTAGAAGGTATTATTTTGATTCCTAATTTAAAAGTGAGCTAACTGAGCTACAGAGAGGTCAAAGAACTCAAGCCTGTTCTGACACGAGAGCAGATGTTAGATGGGAGTTCAGCCAGTTGGTGTGGTTCTGGAGGTGCCCTGGTGACCACCACAGTGACGCCTACCAATCTTGTTTTGCTGAACTTTATGTTAGTTTAATTACCAGTTCATTGATAAGTAGTAATTCCATTACAGATTAACAATCATAGCATATTTTTATGAAAAATAACGTTTTCATAAGAAATGACATTTTTATGTATTTTCACAAATTTCTTCACCATCTGATTTAATAGAGGACAGCTGCTTTCTTAGATTCGCTTCTTGATTCAGTCTGCTATGATCACCCACATCACAAACCCTGTAGAAAACTCTACTGGATAGTCAAGAGAGAAGGAGAGTGAAACAGCAAACTTCACATCTTAGTTCATTATGAAAATTTTTCTGATCTCATGGATCCAAGTCTTAGGAACCCTGAAAGTCATCTGACTACATCTTGAGAACCACTGCTATAGAATAAATCCACTACCACACTAATCTTTTGTTATGCAGTACGTTTTAGCTTCTTTTCATTTTATGCTGTCTAAAATTGAACCTCAGCAATTAAATGTATTGCTTAACTATGATTTATTTAAAGAAACTACATGGCACCTTCTTAGCATTGGTACACTTTGCGTATTTTAAGCTTCCATGAATAAAATTATATTTCAATAAATGAAGACAAATAACAGTTTTAAGTACTCCAGCACCAGAGAAACTACAATAATGTGTGTAATGCACCTAAGGTGAGCTGAGTGCCATATACATCCAGAGACAGGGAGAGAGAGAAGAGAAGAATGAAGTGTGTGGGCACTCTTCAGGTAACTGTTTGATTTAATAAAAACAGACAATGTTTTCATCTGTTATCCTGTAATGCAAATCAACAGTCCATTTATTCTAGTTACCTTATCTACCTGGACTCCTTACCCATCTAGAGATGTGGAGATTCTGACCAAATGAGGGCTGTGAGACTCCTCTTACACAGTTGGAAAATCTGTCTAGGTTGCAGTATTCAGTAGAACCTCAGATATTTGTGATCCTGCAGCACTAATACATGTTTTAGACTGCTAATAGTCCCTTGAATGGTTTACTTTGTTGTTGCTGGAATGCAGGTCCCAGGTAGAAAGGATGTTGCAAAGGTATTTGGTGTTTCTAGGAGCTTTTAATTTCAGGCAGGATACTCACCTGCCTTCTAGACATATAGCTTTGAAGTAGTTCTTTCCCTTTTTAGTGTCCAAATTTGTCAGCTGTAGTACCTTTTTTAGTAAATATTGTGATTTCATTTCAAGGGAGTCATTGTTTCAGAAGAATAGGGGAATTTTTTTCAAATTGATAATCTGAAGGAAAGGATGAACAGCATCAACAAAGAATTTTATTTCAGGAACAAGGAAGAGAAAGTTTTTGCCTATGAGGTAGTGAACATTCTGGTAAAGAAAAAAGCAAATAGCAAGTGGTGGTGGTGGGGCTATGCTCATGCACTCTGCCCTTTCTAAGAAAAGCTGACACTGAAGTCCTGATTCAAATTGATCTTTTATGCCAGAATGAAGAGATTTCTAGGGAAAAAATTATTATCCAAATAGAGCAGAGACACAAAAGTCTGGCCCCTTCCCATATCTGGCAGTGCTTGGTTGATTCTAGAAGTTTGGGAGCTCCCTGTGGACCACCAAAGGTCTATGTACATGGTAGGTTCTGCTTCTCGGTTTCTGAAAGGACTCTAAGACCATCTCCTCCATTTGTAGGTGAAGGATCTTCTTCTTCCTTTGGCATTTGCCAGAAGAAAAGATACCAAAGCTTTAGGAAGGTTTGTTATCTTAAAAAATATTCCTAAATATCATGGAGTCCAATGAATGACTTAAAGGCGTGTATTTACACAAAGCAAACTATTACAAAATATGGTGAATAAATGCAATTTAAATCATTAGCTCTTTTACTTTCTTTTTACTTTTTTGGGTCAGGTGCATTAATTCTACATTTTGGACATTGACCTGGAGCTTTTCTAGTCTGAAGTTTGCCTTTCAGTTAGTGATTGGTCTGAGTTTGTAGAAATAGCCTACTTTCTAGTCAATCACTGAAACACAGTATTACATGATTAAGGTAAATAAGAGCTACACTGTTGCTAAGCTGAGCTTCATCTATTCATTTTGGCGAGGCAATAGCAATCAGTTAAAGCCCAATCAATCACATGACCAACCACGTCAATGGTCAGGGTGGTCACAAGGAATAAAGAAGCAGTACCAGGTTTCTTTCACTTGCAGAGACCTAACTGAAAGAAATAAAAGACTACTATCCAACAGTCTGTCCTGAGATGGTATTACCCATGAAAGCTAACAGGCAAAGAAGCTTCCATCCAGATCCCTGAACTAATGAGACCTGACAAAGTGAAGCAAATACATGTTTTTGCTTATTTTGAAATTTCATTATGAAATGATATTTTATAACATAGCATCTCAGTTAAGTATACATATGATATTTAAAAATACTTTCATTAATAGAAGAATATGCTTAAATATAAATGCCCACTCTAATCCACATTGTAACAATACCCCAAAAGTCTCCAGAGAGGACCACAATGGACCAAGTCCTGATGAAGTAAAATAAAATCATTTACTATTCAAAAAGGTGGCAGATTGTCCAAAAACCTCGCTTCTTTTTTATCACTTATTCTAATATTTAAAGTTTTTTCCACTGCTTGTAGTAAGGTGTTACCAGCAGGATTTGAAACTTTCAAATATATTACTTTTACCAGATAAAAATAGGCCGTGGTATAGAACATTACCTTTTCTCTTGAATACTTTTGATTCTGAGTATATGAGTCTCCACTGATGGAAAACTAGGGCAGAGATGAGGAAATAGCAGTTCTATGGGGAGCAGGAATCAGAAGCTTAAATTATAATAGCAGTAGCAATGACTTGGAGCACAGAGGACAGTGACTGGAGAAAACTCTCAATTTAACATAGTTCTGTTGTGGTAAATCACTATTCAGATTCCAGGTCTGAAAAGAAGCCATTGTTTCAAGGATTTTTTTTTTTTTTTTTTTTTGGTACCAGGGATTGAACTCAGGGGCCCTCGACCACTGAGCCACATCTCCAGCCCTATTGTGTTTTATGTAGAGATAGGGTCTCACTGAGTTGCTTAGTGCCTCGCCATTACTGAGGCTGGCCGTTGCTGAGGCTGGCTTTGAACTCGCAATTCTCCTGTCTCAGCCTCCTTAAGTGCTGGGATTACAAGTGTGCACCACTGCGCCTGGCTTGTTTCATGGATTTTAGAGTGAGGTGTCCCTCCAGCAGAGAAAACACAGACAAGCACACTTGTGGGTGCGGTGACACACACACTTAGACTAGGCTTCCTGAAGCACCAGGTGGCTCAGTGTCTGGTACTGAAATCGCGATTTGGTTCTGAACGGGTACTGTTTCCAGAGTCCTACGGGGAAGGACTTGGAAAATATCTTTCAGCGTCCATTGTCCCCTAACTTGAGAGAAGGGGCGATTATCCTTCCTCGGTGGCTGTGCCCTTTGCACCATTAACTGTTTGGACAGGGCACAGCTGAGCAAGGGTTTCTTCTGAGAAACTCTTTGCTTTGGTTGGTGCCACCTTTGAGAGACTTAGGAAGCCCCTTTCCATGTTCCTAGGCTTCTCTGTTCCTTGGAATCACATGTCACTGCGATGGAACACCTTGCTGCAGCAGTCTAGGGCAGGCAGGACCCGCACTCGCCCTCCGGGGTCTAGCCTGAGAGGACTCCGCTCCTGCATGTCCAGGTGCAGCAGGCAGATGCTACACAGAAACTCAGTCTGAGATTCTGCATTGAAAGAGAGGGGTTGGAGGTGGAGGCGAGTCTGGATCCCAATTGTAGCCCCGCATCATACTGCTCTCCTGAAGTGGAACATTGTAAGTACTGGATATCTGAGCAGCTTTGCCCTTGGCTTTCTAAAGGACGCAACTCTTAAAAATCACCTCAGATCAGAAGATCTGAATTAGTGACACGTGAATTGGCTGATGGGGAGCCAGCATGGGAGAGGGGAAAATGAACGTGCTGAAATGGGCAGACATGGGCTCAAGGTACTCCTCTACTACTTAGCAGCTGGTAAGGCTGATTTCTTATATTCTCTGAGTTCCAGACCCTTATCTGTAAAATTTAAAATAATAATGTCTACTTCATATAATTATTGCATATACTAAATAAAATGTGTAAAGTACTTGACATAACGTACTTAATGAATGTTAATGCCTCTGAGGGCCCTATGATGTTTTCAGAGCTTCTATTAATCTCCCCGCTTGGATAGGCTCTATTGTATACACAACTACTGTTTTTTTTCTTTTCTCTAATATTTTATTAATATTTTAGTAAATCTTTCTGAAATGGAGAAAAAAATTTTATCTAAAGCAGACTGTATTCTGGGGGGATTATTTAATGGACATCCCATGGACCAAACAAGAAATGAGAGAGAGATTTTTTTCTCCCTCTTGCTGATTCCTGTAGAAACTTCTCTCAGGCTCTGACAGTGTTATTCAGAAACACCGGGGTTCCTTTGATGTTCCACATCCAACCATCTTTTAGTTTGGATATAAGCAAATCCAAGCACCAAAATCCAGGATGAACAGCAAAATCATCAGTTTTTAAATATTGGGCATGTGCACTATTCCAGCTCAGGCAGAAAAGGAGTTTTTGGAAAACTGGACCTAAAGAGACCATCTATTATAATTCTTCCAGAGATTAACAACAACATTTGTCTTGAACATTTACATGAAGCTCCTGGAAGGCAGTGAGAAACAGGATCCTTAATCAACTCGAAGAACTTTTACTTTCATGCATCTGCCTGTCAAGGAGTAATTAGTACAGATGGCCCCTGACACACAGCCAGATTGGGCTCCGCTGGGCAGCACCACAAAGAACTCTGTCTCTTCTCGATCAGAGGAGCTGATGATCTGTCTAAGCAAAGATCTAGTTCTTTCTTAACAGTGAGGTGAAGACAGATAATTTTTTGTTTGTCATTTCAGAAATGGAAAGAAACTCACCAAGGAAGAGAAGGAAAATGCCCCCCTGACTTATGCAGCTTTGCTTCCTGAGCCCCAGTGCTGCCCTCTGGCTCCATGGATTTCAAGGGCACATGGCCTGTGACAACTGAGTTCACACTACAAGTGTCTGCTGGTCTTCTCACATCGTCAGGAGAAGGGATTTGGGTGTCTATGGCATTCTCTTCCAAGTCCTGCCCCAGCTTAAGTTTGTCTCAACACTGTCCTCTCTGGCCACCAATACTTTCTCCAACTGTAGCAACATTCCCTAGTTTTCAAGCACAGTTGAATCTCAAGCTGGGCAACTTACCCTGTCGGCTGTTGCAAATGAAATCTCAGATGACCCCTACCATCCTGTAGGCCCTGGTATAATGTGAGCCTCCCCTCCCAGGCTTGGTACTCCACTTCCGCTGCCTCTGGACGGTTAACAAAGATAATTCTCTTCCACCAAGGCAAGTCGTCCCCAAGATCTTCCTCTTTGATAAGTGTTTCCACCTGCTACACTATATTAGAGAAGCAGAAATGAAGTTAGGATGAAATTAAGATCATCAAATGGAATTAAGATCATTAATGAAGTCTCAGAATTAATACATGAGTTGCTCTTAAGCTCTTGTCTTTAAAACAACCAGAGTCAGATCTGCCCTGAAAGATCTTGGTTTGAACTAAATTTCCCATCTCTCATCCTGTGACTTACTGTGAGCAAGCTGAGCTGCAGTCTTAGATGATGGAGAGGTTTCTGGAACCAACATTTAATTACAATGACCACTGGCCTCTGCCTCTGTGGAAATGCAGAATCTGCTTAAGTGAATTTTTCAGTGTGTAGATAAATGTTTTACTGTTAGGGCTCCTTAAAGGAAGTAAAAGTTGACCACTCATTAAGAGTGTACATAGGTACTATAAACAGACACAAAGCACCCCTGGCATATTTCATGGTTCAGACATCAAAAGAGCAAGTCATAAAATCTACTTGCAGTAAAACCAAGTCAATTTTTTTATGGCATGGCTGGTATCTATTAGTTACCTCATAACTGGAGAAAAAAATGTTACTAGGTCTTTAATCAGACATATCTGAGAAGATTGGTGAATAAATATGAAATACTAAAGTATGCATGTCTTTTATGCTTACTGTTTTTTATACCAGACAAACGAGAGTGACCTTGATCATTTAAAATGTTCACTGGCTCTGTTTCTAATAGGACTCACAATCAGCTGTGTGTATTAAAAGTTTGTTAATGATCTACGAGTGGTAGGTGACCTCAGTTATTTAATTCTTTGATTTCAGGCCTCACCAAGATTCTGGTCTTTTTTGCTCTATTTTATACCCCAAATTATCATGTTAAAAGTACTGACAAAGATGAGCTATTGCTCTCAGTATGTGAGTCGAATAGGAATTTTCTGGGCTTTGTTAGTATGAATATTCCCCACAGAAAAAGCCAGCACATCACTCCAGAAAGTCACTGGGGCAGGGCATAGTGCCAGGCAGAGGGGCAGTGAGCCCACGCGAGCACACCTGGAGTCCATCATGGACCTGGGGTTTGTCTTCTCCTCGAAGCCAGACAGCTCTCGTCCTGCACTCTTCACACTGTTTGACAGAGCAGGGTAAAAATTGGAAATTAATCACCCAGTGCTACCAAGGCAATTCATTCAATGTCATTGACAGGCTCCTCTCTGTATTTTCAGATGGCTGAGAACCAAGTAGTTGCACATCAAAATGTGATTTTTTCTCTGGCTTCTTGGCACAGGACCTTCATCTGTCTTCATTTCATGTCTTCAAAGGCTTGAGAGAAGCTGCCACCCTTGGGCAACAAAGAATGCCATGCAGAGCATCTTAGACCCAGAGCTGTTGCCCCAGATGCTGTTTTATGTTTTGCCAAGGAATGGCCCTTTTTATTTCTGACATGAATGCAGTCTTTCTTGCATTTCTAAATGTTTTCCAGTATTAAACCTAACCCTTATCTATCATTCCTTTGAGATGATAGGCTGTCTCTCTGCTTCTGGATCCAGCATGCCCTTCGTCAGGCAAATATAGGTCTGCAAAGCAATGAGACGTCCGTGGTCTCCATCTTAGAGCTCCTGCTTGTTCTTACGGTGAGGGGGTGCTGTACTCCAAGGTCAGAATAGCTGAGCCAAGTAATTCCAAATGTAGAGAAAGTGCTGAGACTGAAATGCCTGGCTTTACACTGTGAAAAGTCTCTGCCTGTGGGAACAGAGAGATTAGAAAAGGGACGTGGTTGAGGAAAGAACTGGAAGAAGCAAAGCAAGCTTTAGTCCCAGGTCTGCTTATTGAAACAGAACCAGGAAAGACTGATGGACGTCTGAATTAATCTAATTTGTAGGAAAATAGGTGCTCCTACAGGATGATGGAAATGAGCTGTCTCCCAAGGTATCATTGGGAGTAGCTTCCAAAAGCCAAGGAAAAGATGGTGTCCAAGACCTTCTCCCTCAGCTGCCCCACAGAGAGAGATCCTAATGAAAGACAGTCAGACTTGGCAATGTTTCTGTTGATGACATCTTGACGGCTGTTCTATTCCTTGCCACAATTTGAGTTGTCTGAAAGAACTGCCCTAGAGACCTGATTTTCTGCAATATGCTAGCAATTTCTTACCTGGAGGCAGACAGAGGGCAAGTCCAAAACCTGGACTTCCTCCACTCTTCTCCCTCAGGGACCTGGAAGCTTGTTTGGTCTGTTTGTACTGTGGCTGCGACAGTTCACCAAGTCTTTATTTTGCTTGTTAAGAGCAATGCCATTGTGCTGGTGCATGGGGAATACAGAACGGAGGGAAAGGGACTGTTCAAAGAAGTCCACAGGGTGGATGCTCCAAGTGCAACAGAATGACAGGGAAGGACAAAGGCAGCAGCAGGTTTGAGGATAAATTATTACAGAGGTTTCCCTTAACAACTTAGACAATTGCTGCCTAGTTGTCTGTTTCCCTCTTTCTGTCCCTAGTGGGAGTTACCAAAATAGCCACCATCTATGTGTTCACTCTGCACAGAGGCAGGATCCATGAAGAAAGAAAGAGGCCTCTAGCCTGTGGGGTAGGAATCCTTGCCGCCCATGCTCACTTGCTATTTTTGATCAAGGGCCTAGAAATAACCATCTGGGCAATCAAACTTTTGCATTGACATGCAGTGTTGGCTAAATCCACAGGCAGCTGGCTGAGTACTATTTAAACTGGGTGCTGAGATGGGAGGAGGCCCTGACAGTCAGCCGTTAGGGGACACTCATCCATTCTCTCATGCCAATGATAATGACACTGGAATTCTCCCCAAACTGTGGTTCTTTTACTATATTTTGACAGGCGGAGTGTTATTCCAATAGACTATAACATTGGACATACATGGACTGTACACTGATATACATATATGCATATGCATGTGTTTTATGGTTGTATATATTTATGAAAGAATTCACTAGGGTATGCCATCCATATTTATTAAGTATGCACACTAAGAAAAGCACTTTATTATGTGATATAAAAAAACATGTAAAAAGCTGTAATAAAGTTAAATCCAGGAGAAGCTGATTTGCTTGTTTTCAAATAACTTATAAAATCCAGACAGTATTTAACACTATTTCTAGATTTTTATTTTATGATTTCATCATTCTAAATAGAAAAGAAGTTGTTGGCACAGATACATGGCCTGGATCTGTGGCTACAGGTGTAGACTTTGGTGTCGGGCTGACTTTTAAAACACTGCAGTTTCTGACATTTAAACATTTTCTATGACCCTGTGGGATTTATTAAATCTCTTTGAGTCTCAATATCCTCAACTGCAAAATGGCAATAGTAATCTCTCTCATGGGGTTGTCGTATGGATCAAATGTGGTAAGGCATGTAAAGCATTTTGCAGAAATTATGATAAGGAATGATTATCACAAAAATGTTAGCTGCTATGTTCATAGTCACAGGAGGAGTACAGACTGGGGAGAGGAAGCTGGCAGACCTGGGTACTCCTGGTGTTGTTGCATTGACTGTGTGGTTTGAAAACTGTTGGCTAGATAGAATTTCCCTGGCCTGGGAAGAAGTGAAGTCTTATGTTTCTTAGCTTAGTATAAAAGTAAAAAAGGAAATCTGTATAAATTTCAATTAGTTTTAATTATTCTCACAAATGAATCTATGCTTTTGCTGTGATGAACCCATATATTTATTTGAGACTTGCTAAGTCTCAAACTTATATGTGCTTTATATTCTGCACATCTCAAGCCGTCTTTCCAGTGCTCAGCAGCCTCATGTAGATTAGGGACTACCACAGCACACGAGCAGTTCTAGAACTTGCTAAAAGACAGGATTCATATATTTAGCCATTATGAGTTGAGAGATTCTGGTCACTGTTATAGGATGAGAATTCAATGGGGAATGACAGCCAATTTCTCCTTCATTAAGCTTACGGGTTCTTAGGCAGTAGGGCTTCTGCTGGCCTTAATGTTCTCTCCATGCAAATTAAATGAAGGCACAGCCTCTGGCCAGAGGTGTCCCCTATCGGGGGTGACAGCACAGGTGAGATGTCCAGCCCTCACTCTCTCTGCTCTGAACCTTCCTGTAGTGTAAACTGGACCGTGTCACAGTGGGGACCCAGGCCAGGAATACAAATATCGTCTTTTACAAATAATAAAGAAAATGGTCTTTAATGTGTTATAATTGAGGGAGTTTATGCAAGTGGAGGGGCTGTTTAAAATCAGGAAAGTCTCTGCAGTAATGACATCCAAGCTGAGACCTGAAGGATGATCAGAAATAAAACCCATGTTAACTATGGGAATGTTGTGGACCAGGCGCAACGCAATTGAGAGCAGGCCCTGCTTCAGGAGCGGAGGCGGGGCGCAGGCCGGGGAGTCTGGGGGTCCTCACAGGAACCCTAGGGGAGCAAGGCACAGGCAGCACCCTGGACACTAGCAGCGCCAGGGGTAGATGGCAAAGGGTCTAGAAGGAGCAGCCTGCAATACAGTGAAAAACCCAGGAAGGAGGGATTCGTAAAAGGCCACTGAGGGGAGAGAATTCACTCTGGGTGGGTCAATGGTGTGACCCTACCCCAGGTAATGAAGGCAGTGGGACCCCTGCTGTGGCCGCGACTGCTGGGGCAACTCTCAGCAAGACCCAACAGGCAGAGCCTTCCAGGTTGGCTCTTGGTTCCAATCCTGGGATTCCAGTGCACCCCTTGGGGCGCAGCCCCGAAGCTCCCAGTCCAGTGCTCTTATACCCGCGGCCACCAGGCCTGGTGCTTTAAAAATGGGCACCGGAGTGGGAAGGTGTGAAGGCCCCCAGTTAAAGCCCTGCACCATTTGGGGCATTTGGATAGAATGAGTGCAGAATCCAGAGACATGCGGGCCAATCACCCAGGGGCGCCAGAGGACTGGCTCAGCATCTGCTCCCTCCTCTCCTCTCTATCAGGGTCTGCCCAGGCGTGAGTGAAGTCTTTGAGTTTTCACTGAGCATGGACTTCCTGCCAGGACCTCAGTTACCATGACCATGGACCATGGATTTGCAGATGATTTAATATGTGCAGGTATTTATTTTCACTTTTTGGCATACATTGTCGCATTTAATCTTGTGCAAATCTTTGTTGGTATTTGCTATTATTTCCCCCATTTATATAGGAGAATCGTGGAGACAGGTTACCCATGGCTGCAGGGCCAGGTCAGGCAGGCTGGCTCTAAGGCTGCTCTTTTCTTTTTTGGTACTGGGGATTGAACTCAGGGGTACTTGACCACTGAGCCACATCCCCAGCCCTATTTTGTGTTTTATGTAGAGACAGGGTCTCACTGAGTTGCTTAGCGCCTCGCCGTTGCTGAGGCTGGCTTTGAACTCTCGATTCTCCTGTCTCAGCCTCCATAAGTGCTGGGATTACAGGCTTGAGCCACCGCGCCCGGCTTCTAAGGCTGCTCTTAATCACCATGCTACCAGCCTGCCGACGGCCATGCAGACAGATGAGCTGAGGATGATGCCTAGCCCACATCATCATGTTGAACGTCCAGGCAAAAGAATTCTCAGGTTCTTCCCAGACTAACCCCAGCATCTCAGGGCCGGGAATAGCTTTGCCATCACACTTCCTCTTGAGAAATTTGCACTGTTTCATTAGACATCACAACATAGTGTCTCTAGTTCATTTTTGTTTGGCTATTCTGCCACATGTGTATTACCCATGGTTTGGCACCTGGTGGACACGAAGCCCTTTTGGAATCTGAAGTTTGCTAACATTTTAAGTTTCTTTATCCTTGTGGGGGATGGTCACATTAGATGGTCTCTCTCCTGGCTTGGGCTTGGCACTCTGATCATGGCTGGTGGAATGACCTTTCTTTTGTATCTTTGTCTTCCCTTTCTATTTACTTCTGAGAACATTGATCAGGGGACCAAAGGAGTCTGGCCCTTTGCCGAGTGTCCTAGGAAACGCGAGGGACGTGAGAGACACATCATCCTGATCTCATGGAATGGGTTGCCTTGCACAGGATCTCATCAGAGACAAGAGCTCTTCTGCATAATTAGCAATTGCCCTCATAGCACCCTGGGGAAGTACCTGGGTACATACACAGCAAAGGCAGTGTGAATGAGCCCTTCCAGGGCACACGACAATTTCCTCCCCAGTGATGGGGACAATTACAGTGATCTACCCACAGGGGTGTCAATTATTCACCATCCAAGCCACCCTGGGACACACACGCACAGCACTGAGCTTAATTGGCATTCTCCTTCCCCTACTCCACTACCTGCAAATCACACTTGGACAACACCCATGGGCTTGTCTTTGCTCCTGGTTATTGACATGGAGCTGCCTCCCTGCATCACAGATCTGCTGGGCTCACACTAGAGGAAAGAAGAACAAACCTGCCAGGTGTGATGAGCCCATGACGAGCCCCCTTAATGGAATTCTGACGGGCTGTCACCGCCTTCTACATAAACATAATTAATCAACACAGGATATATGCTCAATAAGCAGCCAGAAAAGTGGGGAGCTAAGTGAGAGGAGGAGGGGGAAAGCAGCAGATGGATCGAGTGCAATGACAGGAATCGCAACGTTGATCTGAATGGTGCAGGCACAGTGACGTGTTCCAAAAGCGCTCCCACTAGCAGCTGCCTCCGGTGACCCACCACCCTTGCCTCCTGTTCCTCTGGGCTTCTCGAGTCTCCTCCTTCTCTCCCATCCCCTGCCCTGCTACCTTATTCCCATCTCTTTATATGTCACTATCCAATCTCTGTGATGAATTGAAATTGTGAGCTTGGGGCAAGGAATACATCCTGCGCGTTATTTTGATTCAATCAAATAAGAAACACAGACACAAAAACAAGCCTGCTGTTTCTGCACTGCTCCTCATCTGGGGAACTGCTGATGTGTTCCATGATTGGCACGTTCACCAGTTGATTCTCTCATTTTCGCTGGTTCAGCATTTCTTCTGTAGCCAACTCTCCGTTCATGCAGCCGCTCTGAGGGTACTTGTTCTTGCACGGATGAGGAAATTGTTCACTGCAGAGGCAGTCACAGGAGTAGCCCCAATAAAATAAATGTAAACCACAATCCTCGATAAAAGAGCCCTTCTACACTTCCCACTGCCTGCACCTAAACTCCAGAGTCCTCTAAAGACACCTGAGACAGGTGTGTGTAGAACAGAAACTGAGGATTAAGGGAGAAGCAAAATGAAATTTGATGTGCTATTCACAGAAATGTCTTTCAGGCATGATTCTAGACCAGTCTCCAGAACCTAGAGTTCTTTCTCAAAAAACACCACTACCTAATACTTTTCCTCCCACGCATGTGCAACAACATTACCTCCACCTGGACTCCTTCAAGGGAGGAGCGGAGCCAGGCTAACACGATTACCTCTATAATTTCCAGATGTGATGCGATAATGCAAAAGGGTCATCTGTTCCTATAGAAAAATAAGAAGAACAATAGAGGTAAGGAAATTAGAGCCAAGAGGTCTTGGGACAATTGTACAAACTCTTCAGACTCTGGTGACTGGAAAGGGCTCTTGCTTTTCATTAGTCGGACGCTGGCCACATGGTCATAAACATGATCCCTGCTCGATTGCCTGAGTCAAGGAAGAATCGGTTCAATGACCAAGATGGAAGCTGTTATATTCGCCTCAGGAAAATGAGGAGTGAGCTCACATATTTGAACTTGAAAGCTGTATTGAATAAAAAAACCCTGAAAACACCAAGCAAAATTTAAATATAGCAAGAAATGATTTCCAGGCCTCTCTTTCCAAACAGAATGCACTAAAGGGCCTGAAAAATCATCCATTGTAGAGCAAAACAAAGATGCTTCATCTCTCATCCCTCCTATTAAGTGAGAAAATAGAGTGCGCCAACCAAAGAAATCAACAATAACTCTCCTCTGCAAGCTCCAGGAAAATTTTCAGCAGCTCAGGTCATTGATATCAAACAAGAAGAAATGTGAAGAATTGCACCCTGAGCTCACAGTGGTGTCCACGGTGTGGATCTAGATGGTGTGTGACTGGGAGAAATCAGTCTCAGAATAAGCTTGTCAAAGCCAATTTAAAAATACTCTCCCGTGCTGTTAGGAAACACCTCATTATGAGAAGGAAATCTGCTTTGGGTGTAAACAAACAGTGTTTTAACTTTATGGATTAATGCTTACTTGATATTTTGTATAATACTTTAAAGACAGGGTATTGTAGGAGATATGAAAATGTGGAAACCAAGAAATATATTAACTCATGCAATGGAAATGCATAAAACATAAATTTAAAATAATAAGCACCAAGCTACAATATATTTTTGTGCCTGAATTATCCAATTTAGGCATTTACATATATTAAAGTTCCTTTCAGTCCTCCATATCACTTTTGTGCTGTATAAATCTGGTGAAAGAGGGACCCAGGGCATTAATATATTATTTATGCATTTATTTGCAAGATTTATCTAGCACATAGTCTCCAAATAGCTAATGGCATTACGTGTGGGTTTACTACACTTCAATATTTCACGTTAGGCTCTTGGAAACGAGGGAGTCAGTGGGGTTATTTTTACTTTTTTGGTATTGTGGCTAGATGGGGAGAGAAAACACGAGTTTAATTTAATTAATTTCAATTAGGAAATATGAGATGAAGGGATGACATTGTTCAAACATTTCTAATCCATATTCTGAAGAGCAATAATTCAGTGTTCCTAAAGGTAGTAAAGTAATGTTAATACTGGATATTATGGCCCATTAAGACACTATCCTCAGCTGGAATTGATGCTGATCATATTTCAAGGTAGTTTTATAGGCAGGTAATAAAATGTTTATAGGCCTAAACATAGTAAGTGCAGAATAATTCTGATTTATTTAATTTTATTTATCCTTTTCTGATAAGGGGCCTTGCAGGACCCATCCCTGGCCCCATAAGGACATCTGCTTATTTCTCTCCGTTGCCTGTGTTGAATCCACTCCCATCTCTGCCCTCTCTTTGCTAAATAACCTCCAACATTGACAATACCGTAGTCCTGACACTGCAGTGCTGTAGAATGTCATGGGTAAGTTGAAGGGTGAGATTCTTGAGGCCCAGGGAGAGAAACAGGGTGGACAGTGCCAAGCGCTGTTAGGGAGAGGTAGAGGGTCCTCCAGGAAGCTCTGACAGCTAAAACTTCCCACGCACAGGAGGAAGCAGAGGTGGATCATCTCAGGGCAGGCTGGTTCCCACATGCCGTGTCCTTGGTGGGACTTGTTGCAGGAAGCTCAGTGCTGTTGGGATTGGGATAGCTCCCTCAAGGTTAGGGAGCCCCTTGTAGTTCTGAGTCTTACTTGAGTCTTTCCTCCAAAGGTTGGAAACAGGGATTTTATCAAGGAAGTGAGAAGAAATCTATTCTTCCAAGAGAAGAGAGTATCTGTTCCTAGTTATATTCTGCAGAGAAAAGACCATGTTTACTGAGTCACTGGGCTTTGGTTACTAGTAAAAGGGACCTGGGAGTTCTGGTCTTATCTTCAAAAAATGGCTGAAAATATTTGAGGCTGTCTGTATTGAATGACCTCCCAGGACTTTCCACCCATACCTCTGTGGATATGGCTCTACAGAAACTGCCAACACCTTGGAAAGACTTCAAACCACCTTTTCAGTCACGACCTGCGCATGCATGGCCTCTTTGTGACAGCAGCCAAGTGATCTGGCCTGGAGTGTTGCTCCATGCCTGAACTCATTCTTAGCTGATAAAGTGAAACCAGATCTGATGGCCCTTTGCGCACCCCGTGCGTTCCACGTGGAACTCCACGGTCTGCGTGGCTCACTGGGTACTGCTTGGACTCCACAGGTCTGCGTGGCTCAGTGGGTACTGCTTGACTGGAGAGTCCTGCCCAGATCCCTGGCGGCCACACCAGGTCCTACATAGCTCTCTTTCCTCTTTCCTGAAAATCAGTGCCCCAACTAACTTGGCAAGTCTATCTAGTTGTGTTCCGAGACTACATGTACTCAAGCTAGGAGATGTCTGCTCCTACATTCATGAACTGAAAGGTGGTTGTCCAAAGAATTGTTCCAGGGAGGCACTTTCTGATTCCCTGCTCCTGCCTCCCAATAATCTTTGGTCTGAAGCACAGGACATGTTCCCTGCAGCAGAAGGAGCCTGAAATGAGAGGTTGCACGGTCTGCTTCTGACTTTAGCTAACGACCTGTTTGCATTTGACAAATCTTCAGAATCTCTTAGAACCGCAGATCCCTCAACTCAAGCTCAACAAGATATCTGAGATAGTGTGTGGGCAACAGGGGAAAGACAGTTTGGAGACATTGTAGAGGCAGAACAGTACAAGTGTCATGAGTGACATACGACTGTTCTAGAACAGTCACTGCTTTTCATTTTGTCTTTCCTTTCTCTCCTTTTGGTTGCTTGCGCTGACTGTCATTCTTCAACTTGGTTGAATTTGTGACTTCCAGCTGCATATCACATGGAGGGAGAGTTCTGGGGATTGGGAGACTAGTTATAGGTCTCTATCCTTAAGTACCTTCTGATCCCACAAGAGAGGCCCCAAAGTGGTGTTTTAGTCAGCTTTTTCGCTCCTGTGACTGAAAGACCCAACCAGAACAACTGTAGAGGAGGAACAGTTTATTTGGGGGTTCACGGTTTCAGAGGTCTCAGTCCATAGACAGCTGGCTCCATTCCTCAGGACATCATGGCAGAAAAGTGTGGCGGAGGGCAGCAGCTCATATGATGATCAGCAAGCAGAGGGAGAGATTCCACTCTCTAGATACAAACTGTATACCCCAAAGCCACAACCCCAATGAACCACTTCCTCCAGCCACACCCCACCTGCCTCCTGTTCCCACTCAGGTAATCCCATCGAGGGTTAAGTTAGTGAGTAGGTTAAGGCTATCACCCAATCATTCCTCCTCCAAACCTTCTTGCACTGCCTCACACGTGAGCTGTAGGGGGGCACCACATCTAAACCATAACACAGGGCATCCAAATGGGCTCCCGGGCTCCAGGAAGACTTTCTCAGTATTTCAAAGAGGTTTGAAGCGAGGCATGCAGAGGCTGGCAAGTTGAAGAGGAGAAGAAGCTTATGTCTGTTAAAAGGATCAGTAGCACGAAGCACTCAGGAACTCGGGTGGGCTTGGTCCTACGGCACCTCAATGTGAGTGGCTAGGACGGTGTCAGGGTTCCTTCGGATCACATTAGAGGTTTAGTCTTTGTCCAAGACTGAAGCAAACAGTGACTCACTGCCGTTTAGGGAGGGAGTAGAGAATGAATCCATGTCCTGGATGTGACATATACACGGGGTATGAGGACCGACAGCTGCACCATAGTTTGTTTTGAGATCTCCTAGATTCACACCACCTCTTACCCCAAATATGTAAAAGCACACATTAGTGATATCTTTCAACACGATTCAAGTTTTAAGTAGAAGGGACACTATTAGAGAAGAGAGAGGGGATGGGGGAGGGAGAATGCGAGGGCGAGGGGGCTCCTGGGGGCTAGTGTGACTGCCGTGTGTTACATGGATGTACGAATATGCCACAAGTGAGCCCATTCTTTATAGTTAATATGCACTGATTTTAAAAAAAGATGACTTACGTTTTAGTTAAGGTATAATGGGAATCGTTTGAGTTGCTAAAAATTGGTAGGTGTTCAGTGATCTAGCTTGAAGGAGCGATTTGCTGAAAATCCATATGAAGGACATAGAACTTTACACAATGGCAAGCACAACTGCCTTCCCGCTGGGCCTGTTAGGGCAGTCACAGTCATTGGGTCATAGACAAAATAGGTGCAGGGATTAACGTAGATTATCCATGGCGTTGATTTCAAACTGAACTTGCAAAACGTTTGCAATGACTCAGTCATAAGGAAAGACGCATTAACTCCACTTTATAAAGTATTTAATTCTTTGATATGATTTCAAAAGAAAATACAGTTCGAGGTGAAAATGTCTTTCCCCAAACGGTTAGTATTGGGATTAGACATTTTCTGTCATGACGGACCCTCGGACCACCAGGTTGCTTTGGAGAATAAGTGGACCCTGCCACGTCAGTTCCTAGGTTCTCTATACGTCCTGGATATTCTAATCGCAAAATCTAAGTTCTAGAAATTAATTGATGTCAGAATAAAAGTAAACCAATTAACAATGGAAAGTTTTCAAGGGGAAAAGTTTTAATTATTACTGGTGGTGGTGTTTCTAAAGGTTCATGATTTTTATTAAACTTTTCCAATCTCTGTTTCCATAATTTGTTGGTGGTATTGACAGCATTTTATGAACTCAGAGTAAGGATTCATTATGTGTCTATGTTCACAGATGCTGGGTTTTCCTTTCCTCTAGCTCCTTCTTCATTTGCTGTTCATTACAAGCAATCTTTTTCCCCCCTGCATGTAATCTTTGGCACTGATTTTGTTAAGACTTCAGAAATCATTTCAAAGTCTCTTCTTGCTTGTTTTTGGATATAGAGTTTCGCCCATGGGAATTCATTTCCTGACCTCTCCTGACTCTTAATAACTAACACACCCACCTAACCCACATCCGCCCAATTACAGTTTATTTGTAATCTTTGTAAATTAGGTGAAATTACTTAAGAAATACTTGTCTTCTATTTACATAGGAATGGCAACCTAGGTTCATTTCCTGGTGTTTCATTTTTCAGGTTAAATTGAACAATTCCTGTGCCTTTCAATCCTGGAAACCTGAAATAGATAATTTCCTGACTCTTCTAACCAGGTACCCTTATGGAGGTAAGTAATGGTTATTCATCTGAAACTGGTACACACTTAGGTATGAGAATCTTTTATTTCTCAGCAAAGCAATTAGTAGCAACATGAAGTTGAAATCCAAGTCTTTTTGTTTTTGTTTTTGAGTAACCAGCATTTTTACCATGCTTTTTCTGATTGTAATGTGCTCCGTGCTCTGTGAGTTATGTCTTAGCCTCTGTAATGTTAGCAAGATATTAATATATGCATGAAGAGTCGCAGTGAACGTAATCACAGTGGCAAAGTGATAAACACAGAGCTATTTTGCCTGGTAATATTATGTATTTAACAGGTTTATTTGTTCAACAGTTCTAACTTTAATTATATTTTGCCATTTGGGATTTTTCGACATATAACAATCATAGTTCTTCTCTGGCTATTAGTTTAAGAAGATTGCATTCATTATAAAAATAATCCTTATTTGTTTGTTTAATAGTTTTTTCTTAAGGCCTTACACGTGAACTAAGATGCGATGACTTGCTTTGCTGCTGGTGTTGGATTCTGAAAAAAATCCCTCCCCATTCCGACACGCGGAAGTGAGGGCTGTGGGCTGGGCTCTGGCCACAGGGCAGCTCCCCTTCGGGACTGTGCTGGGTGTTTTCACACGGATGAGCCTCATTCCTCAAGGGCATGGGAAGAGAGTTAACGAACTACGAGTGAAAGGAAGGGAAGGAGGACAGGAAGGAGGGAGGACAGAAAAGGAAAAGGAAAGAAAGAATGGGGGAAAGGACAGGACAGGATGGGGGCGGGACAGATGCACTGAGGCATTTGGCAGGGAGGGCAGGGCAGGCTGCCCACAGCCCTTGGAGCTTTGGTGCTCATGGAGGGGAGAGAGGATCCAGTCCACCTCGAGGAGGTGAGTTTGTAAGGACAGTGACCTCAGCAACACCAGTGAGGATTCCAGAAGGTGTGCTGACAGCTCTTAGGCATGTGGCGGGATGGTTTCCTGATCCCTGTGCTTCTGCAGAGTGCTGTCAGCCTCAACCGGCTTCCCACCCCCAGCGGCTTATTTGAGGATCTACCTCTATAATGCCCTTCTGGCTAAGCCAAAAGATTTCTAGAGTGAATTCTTTTGATAAAAGCAGATTTTCCCCCAGATCTGGCCTAAGTGGTATTTTGTCTGTCTCCCCTGGTGCTGGCCCTGGAGGGACAACTCACATGCCATTGGGGACGCAGATCACAAGTGCCCAGCATGACGGATTGCACTGGGTACACACCCAGAAATGAGCTCTCTGACAGAGAAGGGCAGCTCCCGCTTCCCGGGGGCTCCCTCCGGCCCTCTCTCTCCAGTACCCATGCTTTCCACAGGTCACTTGGCCAGGGTTCTCTTCTGCTTAATGAAAGCAAAGTTACTATTAAATAGGTGGCGACCACTGTCTGACAAGGTGTGGTTACCAATCGTATCACCTTGGCATCAGTGTGTTAAAGGACACTTGTTCATTCCTGATAAACAGAAATGCAAAGCACACTTTAGTAGAAGAGACAAGTTCTTCACATTCATTCATTAAACATTCCTTCATTATAATACATAAAATGTATCAGATGCTGAAGGAAAATGATTAAAACAAAACGAAACAGGACGCCAGTCAGAATGGCAGTTAGCAAGAATACAAACAACAGTAAGTGTTGGCAAGGATGTGGGGGAAAAGGCACGCTCATACATTGCTGGTGGGACTGCAAATTGGTGCAACCACCCTGGAGAACAGTATGGAGATTCCTTATAACACTTGGGATAGAACCACCATTTGACCCAGCTATCCCACGCCTCGGTCTATACCCAAAGGACTTAAAAACAGCATACTACAGTGACACAGCCACTTCGATATAGTTAAACTGTGGAAGCAACTTAGATGCCCTTCAGTAGATGAATGGATAAATAAACTGTGGTATATATACACAATGGAATATTACTCAGCAAAAAAAATTATGGCATTTGCAGGTAAATGGATGGAGTTGGAGAACATCATGCTAAGTGAAGTAAGCCAATCCCAAAAAACCAAAGGCCAAATGTTTTCTCTGATAAGTGGATAATGATCCATAATGGGGGAGGGGGTATGAGAAGAATGGAGAAACTTTGGTCAAAGGAGAGGGAGGAAGAGGAAGGGAGGGAACATGGAGGCATGAGATGGACATCGTTGCCCTAGGTACATGTATGAGTGCACGTATGTTGCAACTCTACATCGTGTATATCCAGAGAAATGAAAAGTTGTGTTCCATTTGTGTACAATGAATCAAAATGCATTCTGCTGTCACGTATACCTGATTAGAATAAGTAATTTTTTAAAAAAGACCCTATTTCCAAACCGGGGGGGTGGGGAGAGACACCACAGACCCTGCTCTGAAGGGGCATGGAATTCTGTTCTCTTTGGCTGCTATTTTACCTATGGAGTGTGTGTGTGCATCGCACACAGCTTTTGTCTATTTTATCCCAGATTGATGATGTGCTCATCATGCTGGTGAATCAGGTCAGTGATTTCAGTCATTTCCTTCTCACCCATGTGTGAGGTCAAAGGCCACTGTGTTCAGAACCTGATGAGTGAGTTTTGCCTTTGGTGTGCTTGCAGCTGTCTTGCGAGGGCCCCTGCCTGTTTGGACTGATGCTTCCTTTGGACCTGCTGCTTGGCTCCTGGCCACACCTCTTCCTTGCACAGAGCATTTCCATCCTTTCTTGCCCCATGCCCTGGAGCCCTGGGCTATCTCGCCTCCTCAGGTAGGTCTGGCTGCTAGTGCCCGTTCTGGGTGGCACTTGTGTTCTTACTAAACAAGCAGAGTTCCAGTGGCAGCCTTGTGGTTGTGGCAACAAAATTCTGTTGGCATAATTTTCAATTCAACTTTTCAGTTTTCTTGGTTCCACCAGGAATCAAAATATTTCTCTGGAAATGTCTTTTCCTTAGGAATCTCCTTGCAATTTTCTTTGGAGAATTTCTCATACAACAGGTTGGTAAGACAATAATGTCATTTTCTGAGATAAGTTTTATTTATGCTCTCAAATGAGAATGCTTTGCAGTGGAACTCCTGTTGGAAAGATCATGGATGTTTAATTTGGCCAACAAGCAGCAACTACTGAAATACACATACTCCCTCCTCATGATCTCTTTATATTCTTTGCACCTTTTTCTTAACCATGAATTGTTCCAACAGTGCTTGACTGGAGATAAGTGCCCACCTATCTTGGCAAGTTTCCCCTTCACATGTTTGTTTTAGTTTGGAAGGAAATGAAACTGATCAATTAATTTGTGTTATAAAGTATAGGCAACTGGCATACATTACAAGGAAAGAAATGAT
Organism: Geosciurus inauris; assembly: GCA_004024805.1. NCBI lineage: Eukaryota > Metazoa > Chordata > Mammalia > Rodentia > Sciuridae > Geosciurus > Geosciurus inauris. The sequence goes on from PVHX01001599.1 coordinate 165,543, forward strand.
AAAATATCATGAGACTCTGTTTCTCCCCATATGTATATACAGATATAAATACAGATATAGATATTCTGACTGAAAGAAAGAATACCACTTCAGTATGGTAATGTATCAAAATTTTGTTATTTTTTTTCTTATTTGTGCCAGTTTGAAATACTTGGTTCCATGTTTTGTGACTATCTGCTGTGAGGAGATTATTTATTTACAGAATAAAGAAACTGTAGCTTACCACATTTATGCATAAGAATATTATACTACGCCAATTCAATCATACAGAAGTAGAATTATTTCACAGACACATTTTATTTTTTCTTCCTTCTTCTTGTGTTTTCTCTGAAGTCTTAGTATATGATATACTTTTGTCTATGACGTAAGTTGTGGATCTTTCAATACTCCAGAGGATGGACTGCAACTGAGCATGCAGACTGACTTTCCTGTTGGTGGTGACCTTGGCTTGGTCATTACTCATGTCAACACATCCTCTTCCTACATTGTGATGTGGCCTTGTTTGGCATGTGCCTTGCATTTCAAGATAGTACATGAGAGATACCATACTGGTACTGACACAAAAACAGATGTATTGACCAGGAGAACAGTTTAGAAAATGCTGAAAAAAAAACAAAATAAAACATGGTTTTGTGCTTTGTTGATTTTTGGCAAAGGTGCCAGGAACACACAGTGGAGAAAAGGTAGTCTCTTCAATAAATGGTGCTGGGAAAACTGGACATTCACATGCAGAGAGATGAAATTGAATTAAACCCTTACAAAATATTCTGTCCAAAAAAAAAACTAAAAAATGGATTAAAAATGTAAAACACAAAGACCTGAATTGTAGAGCTACTGAAGAAAAATAGTGGAAATGCTCCATGATATTGGTGTGGACAAAGATGTTTTGGATATGACCCACAAGCACAGGTAACAAAAGCAAAATCAAATAAGTGGGATGACATCAAACTAAAAAGCTTCTGCACAGCAAAGGAAACTGTAGAATGAAGGAACAACCCTCAGAAACAGAGTAAATATTTGAAAATCATACATTAGATGTGGGGATAATATCCAACATCTATAGCAAAACTACAAATAATCCAATCAAAAATGTGAAAAGACCTGAAATATTCGTCTTTCAAAAGAGGACCTACCATATGACTGACAGGTATCAGAAGCAATGTCAACATCACTATCAGAAATGCTGATTAAAACCATAACGAGTTATTACCGCACATAGGAAAAGATAATTCTTGTGCACTGTTGGTGGGAATGTAAATCAATACAGCTGTTTTGAAAAGCAAAAAAGGAAGTTCTTAAGAAGTTTAAAAGTAGAACTTAACACAATCCAACAATCCTACTACTGATGTTGCCAAAGAAAACAAAATCAGTTTGTCGAAGAGCAAGCTGAACACTGTTTAGTGCAGCTCTAGTCATAGTAGCCAAGTAAGGACTCCACCTAAGTGGGCCACTATCTATCAAGAGATGAATGGATAAAGAGAAGGTGGTACGCACATACAGTGGAATACTATTCAACCATAAAAAGTTGAACTCTTGCCATGTGGAACCTCATGGATGGACCTAGAAAAGATTACATTGAGTAAGATTACATTGAGTAAAATAAGTAAAATAAGACACAGAAGAACAAATACTACATGATCCACATGTGAAATCTTAGCACGTTGAACCATGGGAGGAGACGCTTAGGTAGAGGAGAGTTGGAGAAAGCAACTACTGACCACAGGGTAGAGTTGGGGTTAGGAGGAGTGAGTTTCAGTGCAACTTAATAAATAACCACACAGGGCATATTTCAAAATTGCTAAGAGAGTAGGTTTAAATGTTTCATCAAAAACGAAAGTACGAGATAGATTTGTTCATTAGCCTTATTTAATCATTCTACATTGTAAGCCTATTTTTATAAATAAATGCAATTATTATTGATCCATTGAAAGTCAATTTAAAAAAAAAAAACAAAGAGGAAAAAAATATCATATTAATTAATGCATATCCCAATTTAACCATTTTGTAAAAAATGGATGTTCTATATGAGCAATGGAATATAATTTTGAATATTAGTAATGTCATTCAAAGTAATTCTTGAGGAAAAATCAAGTTTGGGTGAAAAACTTATTGTTGCTTAATTTTGTAAAGTTTCTGATCCATTTCTGGTATTGAATTTCGTATTTTACAAAGCATAGTACAGCAGGGAATATTTCCTTTTTATGTTCTCAAAATCTTTTTGAAATTTAGAGTCTTTTTATAAGTTTATTTTTAATTTAGTAATTTCAAATTGCCATTAGACTCACATAACATGTCTACTTTTTGACATTGGCTCCTATGTTATTTAGTTGTTTGAACAGTTATTTCTCAAGTCTGTACAAATTTGGATCTTCTGTATAGTTTTTGGTTTTATAACAATTTGATACACCGGACTTTACTGTTTTAGAACAAGTTGATGTTTTCCCATGACATTAGCTAGAGAAAACTCCTTGAGGTGCTGCTCAGGGTTCCCCTCTTGATCTGTGTGTGTGGTTAGATATTATGTTCAAGAGTTTCCTTAAATCTTTTAACCAGAAGTCTCCTTTGAGCATCCCTGACACATTAATATTGAGAATATTATAATTTCAAATTATTTCGCTTTCAAAGTCACCTGTGGCAGTTTAAAATAATATACATATATTCACATTTAACACTTTTCTTCTAGATCACAGTCAGTAAGAGTGGACAAGAGCATAAACAGAAGGAAATAGAGCAAAGATACATTCCCTGGTATTGTCGGGGCATGTTTTAACCATTGAAAGCAAAGCTAGTCTTGCTGGGTACGTGCTGCAGCGTGTCAACTGCCATGAAAGCCACACTCAATGAGTGTGGCCAGCCGGTTAGGTGCCCACTGGCCACAGAACACTGGAGGGACAAGCCAGGGCAAGGCCAGGGAGAGAGGCTCCTCAGTGCTGTTCCTCCAGGAGAGCTCTCTGCATTCCTGCAAGAAAACTGCTGGTGCCTAGAATGCACGTGAATAATAAATGTGAAACATAAAGCTGAGGCAAGGCCCTTCTCAGGGACGATGGCAGTCATCATTTCTCTTGCTTCCAGAGGCCAGCATTTATAAGAAGTGTGTTTCTGGGTGAAGCGACCATGGAGAAGCCTGCAATTCAAATTCCTTAAAAGGCTGCAGAGCATGTGAAGCTCACGACCAACATCAACCAAACAAAAAGCTTTGGTTTTGTGCCCAGATGATTTTTACCATTTTCACTAAATTCAGCTTAGCATGCACTAAGTGATTCTGCATGTCCTGGTTAAAATTAGGAACAGTATAGAAATTAGTTGAGTGGGTTTCTACAAAGTAGCATAAAGATAACTTTCTCTCACTGATAACCAATGCATATCAGATGCATGAAATACATCCGTATTATCAAGATTACAATAATATGCTGACAGTTTTCATTGAGTGGCATTTGAATGTTGGCTAATTTCAAAATTTTGGTTCAAAGAAGGAGAAAGTATCATTTGGTCTCAGGAGGAGAAAAATGGTCCCATCAGAACAGAGAGTCCAAGGCATGTGTGTGAATTTCATGGCGTTTGTCTACTGGCTTATATTGATCTGAAGGACTTAAGTTAATAATGGGAAACTGGCTATGCCCAGAATCCAGCAGGTGTTAGCAATATGATTGTTATGAATACATTGATAGATTCTGTGTACTTATACATTAAGCACAATTATCATTCTCACCATTCTCAGATATAATAATTTGTTGTTTGGATTTTGGGAGGGTAACATGGTATTGTCTAAAATTAAATAAATATTTGACCGTCATCAGCAGATTGTACTAAATGTCATCCCTGAGATGAAGGCAAAGGCAGGCACACATATACGTCACAAATTATTCTCTCTTCTTAAGTTCAAAATGTAACAAAAACTTATATTGAATTGGCACGCAATTTAATTTTAGAAATTGCTGAAATATTTGGAGAACATCTTTAAAGCATTACACTCTCAGCAATGTATACTTAAAAAGAAGTAAACAAAGTCACTAACAGAATATTTTATTATTCCCGTGAGCACTTAGAGGTCTACCCAGGCCTTTTCACATTACCTCCTGAAGTTTAAGCTTTAAATTATTGGGGTAATTAGCTAAAGAGCACATTTGACTGGACCCAAGAGTATGAACCAGAGGTTTTAGATAGAGAGCAAAAGGTAAACATGGCTTTCTAGAATCTCCCCAAACCTCACACTATCCTGTCCCATCTGTAGGGCAGGGACACTCTAGTCCTGGGAGCAGGGACTTGTGTCCATAGTAATTGCTGTGTGAAAGTCCATGGAGCCTAAAATCTGTAGTGTCAGCATTTAGGAAGTGCCTACTCTATGCAAAGACTAGTTGGGAGAACGCAGCAGAGTATCCAGGCCATCAGGACGTGGACACACCATTTCCAAAACCTTGGCTTTACACTGTAAGGTGTAAAGTGCCATCATAGTGAGAGCACAGCCCGTTGGAAATGGCTTCTGGAAACAAGTGCCCAAGCTGGAGTTTCAATCCCATCTTATCCCACCCTATCCCTTACAGGTTCTGCAACTTTGGGAGAAGCACTCAACCACTCTGAATGTTATTTAACTTATCTTCAACACAGAAACAACAGTGGTCTTGCCTCTTAGAGTTATTGTAAGTATAAAATGAAGTCATATTCATAAGTGCTTAGATGAGTGTCTTGCAGAGTAAAACTCAATAAATGGTGCTATTATAAGTACCTATTATGCTTTCACCATAGACAATGTAAAGTATCTATAGGCTTATTTATAGATATTTTTGCCCAAGGTCTAGCCTGATATAATTTTCTGTGATTATTAGATGTCAGCATATTTATAATCAATGGATCAGCAGTAATACCCAATTGACCTTTGGGAAACTCTGGTAAAATTTCTTGTGACTGAATTTTAGGGAAATGTAACCCACAGCATGCTAACCATTACACAAAACCACGGCATTAGGTGTTGGGGAGGAAGGGTAGTTGCTGCTGTCAGACTTCAAGTGCGATTCTGATGCCCTTATAAGTACTAGGACTTTCTCCGGAGTGTAACAGAGCGAATGCCTTAACACACAACCAATGTAGGAGAGGAAGGAGTAAGAAACTCAAATTGTCTGAAAAGTTTCTACAAAGATAATACAGGCTGACCATCAGATGCGATGGCTCAAATATTCTCTCACATTAGGCCGGTCTAGGCTCTTAGGGATGGATATGAACGACATAGATCCTGGCCTTCTTACAGACACTGTGGATTCACAATGTGAACCCCTTGGAATAATTCTGCATACCATGTGTGGTCCCAGAGAAAGTCATGAACTACCAAGAATTTTCTAATTTTTTTCATATTTTTAAATGTCTTTAATTTTTTTTTTTTTTTTGCATTGTTGGGGATTGAAGTCAGGCACTTGCTGGGCAAGTGCTCTACCACTGAGCTACATCCTCAGTGCTTCTTTCACATTTATAAGGCAGTAGGCTTTTTTATTAAGAAAACTGTTAGCTAAAATATGTAAAGTTTACCAGTGAAAGAACTCAGGAACTAAAGTATTCCCACAGATTCACACACACACACCCACACCCACAAACACACACAGAATTGTAAAAACAAACTCGAAACTCTTGAACCTCTGCATTAAATCTCACTCTGTTCACTTTGACCACATGGACCATTTTGAGCAAACATGGAGCATACCTCGATTTATAACACAACACAAGCTTTCTGGGATTCCAAATTGAGTTTGATTTACCTGTTTATTCCTCAAATTGCTTATTGAGGCAGTTTCTGGCTATAACTAAAATGGAAAACATATAAGTATTCAAGTAGGAACACATGCTATTTTCCCCCAACTTAGAGCAGGAAATGTTGGCAAGAATACAAGATTCTTGGATGGTTTCCCACTAGCTTCCAAAGAGAGTGGATAAGCAATGTATGAATAACCAAACATTTGGATTTTTATCTTCCCTAAATCCTTATACAAACTTTAAAAATCCTGTCCACTACTCATTTATCTGCACAATATATTTGGAAACAATAAGGAAAAAATCAATACAGCATTGAGTTGGCAGAAGAATGGAACCTGAATTCAATGGTTGGCTTTGAATAGCACGACTGTAGCTGTGCTGCCGAGACATTCCGCTGGGAGAGGAAATCTGGCAACAAGGAGGAGAATGTGCTGCATTTGCTGTCTGTGTAAAGGTGGGCTCTGGTTGTTGGAGAATCCCCAGACACACACCATCATTCGTCCCCAGCTCAGACGTCCGAGCTGATAACATGGGTGCCATGTTTGCACAGAAGATGCCACAGCTCAGGACTCAGGCTGGGTACTGCACAATGCCTGGCAGGTGCTGTTGGAAGTGACGAGGAAGCCAACAGTGGCAGAGATGTGGATAAATGAACGTGCCCACCCCGTGGTAGTGGTACTGCAGTCAATTCCTAAGTGTGGGTGAGAGAGTATAAGTGGTTGCTGGTATCACAGTCTAGCATAAGAAGTTGTCTACACTGACTTTCTGTTTGTTAGTTGAAAACAATCTATTTTAGATGCCAAAATATCTTAAAGAGAAAAGACATTCTGTAGTTTTAGACTGTGCTTCCCACAAAGACATGAAATACTATGGAGCAATATATTATGAAACACTATGCAGCAATAAAAAGTGAACAGCGACACACAGAACACCTTCCTTGGACTTTAGAGGGTGCGTCTGGCTGAAGAAAAGCCAGTCTTAGCAAGACTGCGTACAAAGAAAACAACCCTATGCGTGCCTTATTCTCAAAATGACAAGATTACAGACACAGAACACAACAGTGGTTGTCAGTTACTGGAACTAGGGTAGGGGACAGTACAAAACTAAAAAGAGACAACAGCGCCAGGCACAGTGGTGTTCGTTCACCTGTAATCCCAGCAGCTCAGGAGGCAAACAGGAGTATGGTGAGTTCAAAGCCAGCCTCAGCAACAGCCAGGTGCTAAGCAACTCAACGAGACTCTGTTTCTACATAAAACAGAAAATAGGGCTCGGGATGTGGCTCAGTCATCGAGGGCCCTTGAGTTCAATCCCTGCCCCCTCCCTGAAAAAGAGATGCAGCCATCTTCAGGATAACACAACAGTTCTGAATCGTGCAGTGGTTACACAAGTGTACCCCCACGTTGGAACTGCACAGAGCCAGCTGCACACGTGTCAGACACACGAATGAGAAAGTGTAACACTGTCAGCTTCCTGGTTCTGATGTGGGCATGGGGCACTCCTAGTGGAGGCGGGAATGCTGGAGCTCTCTGCTAGCTTTGCCACTTCCCTTGAATCCGTGCTCACTCCAAGACATACAGCTCAAACGTGATTTTAAACAGAAAAATGTGGAGTTATATACAAGTAGTTTCAATAATAGATGTACAGATTCATAGCAAAGATTATGAAACTTCATTAATAGTGAAAAGGAAAAGCCTAAAAAATAGAGAAATATACCAGGTGTAAAGAGGAGAAGGATCAGTGTCACTGCAAAAAAGTGACATGTTTCATCCATGAATTCAGTGTCCTTCTGTTAGATCACTAATAAGGTTTGCACGGAACTCAAGTTAGTAGAAATCACATGTAAAACATCAAGAGCCACTCAAAAACTGTAATTGTCAATATCATAGTTCAGAGATGGAAAAATATGCTAGTGGAACAACGAGGAGGAAGGAGGAAGGACGTAGAAACTCAAGTGCACTATGAAACACGGGCGCTGGGTCAACTGACTATTTGTATAGAGAAAGAGAAAATGAGGTCCCTTTCTTCCACCATTCATTAAAATAAAGTCAAGTTATATAAAGAACTAAATATAAACAGCAAAATTATAAAAATGTTTACAAAAACCGTAAGGAAAAAAACCAACAAAATCTTGTGTTACATTTGAGTAGGTAGAAATATTCTAAAAATGAAAATTTTTAGAAATAGTACAACTCCTAAGATAAAGAATAGTACAACTGAATAGTATAACTGAATAGTACAACTCCTAAAATATTGATATTTCCATTCATGCACATATGTACTTTGATCATCTGCACCCTCAAAAGCATTCTTTTGTACAATTATTATGCACTCATAATTATAATTAAAAATAATTTATTAGGTTACTAAAAAGTCTAGGGGTAGTTTCAGGCATGGCTGCATCCAGGTCTCAGCCTTCCTCTCTCCTATGGGGGCTCTCCTCTCAACCAGGTTCTGAGCAGGGGCCATCAATCATTTTTGTGCTGTGAGCCTCTGTCTCAGTCTGTTGAGGCCTATGAATTCCTTCTTAGAATATTTTAAAATTCATTATATACATGTGTATACATAGATGAAATAAAATATATAAATACATTTTAAAAAATTGATGTTTGATTACATTAAAACTTTAATTTTTTTGTAGTAAAAGACACATAAGCTACAAATTGGAGTAACTATTCTGGTGCTTATGAACAAATAACTGGGGATTAATACCACAGTAAAGAAAATCTGTAATTAGGAAGAAAGTTAACCCAATGGAAAGAGCGACAATTCGCAGCGCAAGAAATCAAAATTACCCAGTGAATTCATGAAAAGATGGTCAACTTCACTGCCAATCAGGGACATGCGAACACATAGGAAACAAGGAGTTCTGGTGCGGATGGCGGGAGCGAGGAATCGTCACGGGAAGGGCTGCAGACCCGCGTCACCTGGGCAGGGCGACACGCAGGAGCCCAGCGGTGTACCTGCCCGCGTGGCTCGGGAGAGACGCAGGTCCACCTTGGGGAGCGATCGGGCTGCGTCCGCACGGTTCTGTGCTCCTGGAGGTCACGGCTCCACAGCTAGGCCACCTCCTTCCTGACGCTCTACCTGTGTCCCCAGGAAGCCCTAGGTTGATAGCCAAGCAACCACTAAACTAAGGATGTGGGGGGCGGAGCAAGATCTGTAAGCCCATCACCTGTCCCCTGCAAGCCCACAATATAACACGGAAGCAATGACCTTAAAAACGAGGGATCTGTGCCCTGAGATGCCAGACTGGTAAGATGCCAGGCATCCTTCATCCCCCAGGCTGAAGGATGGAGACCCCAAGCCCAGAGGATGGGTGGGGACCCCGCACAGTCCCCTCCACAGTCCTGGTCTGCCTGGGCCACAAGGGAGCAGGAGGTGGGCGCCAGGCTCTGGCTGACTGCAGGGTGTTCTACCTTCTGAAAGATCTTGAAGCAACCAGGGCCAATGGCTCACAGCTGATTCGTCTCCCCGGCAGTTTCACAGCTGTCTGTTACTGTTTCTATGGCCATATTTAATAATTTAGAATAATTCTGAAAGGAAAGCAAAGGAGAAAGCAGGGCAGAAAGAGGCCAGCAGTAGAAAAGCAAGGGGTAATAAACTGGCCTCTCCTTCTGCCAGCTGCTTCATCCTCCGTCTCCTGAGCAGCAAGCTGAGCAGGAGCTGCGCCTCCATGGGGGCTGGCGAGGGAGGGGAGGCCGTGGGCTTCCAAGTGCCAGATCTGAGGCGGCAGCTCGCAAACAGCCCCCCGGCTGTACTGCGCCCCAGGGTCTGCAGGTTGGAGGTTGCAGGATTTCAGCACCCGGGGACCCTGAGGAGTGCTGTAGGAGCAGGTGCCCCTGGCTGGCCAGCACCCACGAGGGCTCATGCCCGCCTGCTCAGGCCTTTTCCTTGTGAGCTCATGAAGCTCAGCAGGACAGGCGAGCACAGCCCAGCTCCTAGCACCCTGGACAGCTTGGAAGAACATACCACATGTGGCCGTCAGTGTTTCCCTCAAACCACCATGAAGTCCTGGTGGCCGTCCTCTGCCATTGCCCTTGGAAATGTTTTCCACGTAAAATGATGAAGCTCCCAAATAATCTCCAGACTATCTGTGAGCTGGTCCTCGTCACCCCCTCACCCCAGCTGTCATGATTTGTTTCCAGCCCCAAGCAGCAGAGGCTTGTCTAGGCCCGAAACAGTGCCTTCTTGGATGTAGGGACTGATGCTTCTCTGTCCATCTGTACATCCATCAGCTTAGGAAGACATCATCACCAATCTGTCCACTGAGAAGCTTTAGTTGCCCCACATATAAAATATGTTTTAAAATAGATCTATAATATAGGTGCTAGGTTTGGATAGTGTCATTGAAGCTCAAACAAAAGTACTTAGTTCAAGAGTTATGGTTTAGGAGAATAATTATAACCCTATTTCTCAGAAATATCATGACCTTAAAGAAAAGTATCATTGCAAACAAAGGAATAGTAAGAGAAATTGTACTAGGAAAAGCATTTTTCCATTTGATGTAAGTATCGTTGAGCATTAGAGAAAGTATTTTTCCAAAGCACCTGGGAAGCTCATAGGCAAAGGTAATCAGTAAAGTCGCAGTTGAGGCACAGTCTCTGGAACCAGACCTCCGGGGCTGAAATACTGACCCTGCGCTTATTTATTACGCCCTCTTGAAGGATTTATTCTACGTCCCATGCCTCAGTTTCCTCATGGAGTGGTTGGGAGGTTTCAATGCATGAACAGGTGAAGTTCTCAGAGTAGGGCCCACACATATCCAGGGTGGTGTTTGCTGTGTCAGTGTGGCTGAGCAATAGTGTCGGGTTGTTCAATCACCTAATCTAGGTGTTGCTGTGAAGGTCCTTCGAGGTGTGATTAAATCCCTGACCAGTTGATTTCAATAAGGGAGACAGTCCTAGATTTCCTAAGTAGCCTGATTTGGTCATTTGAAATACCCTAAGAGAAAAACAGAGGCAGCCCTGAAGGAGAGAGTCTAATCCCTGAAGGAGAAATTGTGGCTAGTAAGGGGCACTATTGCCCAAGGAGCTGGGGGCAGGTGGTGGGGGGAGAGCAGGCCCAGGTTGATCAAAGGGGACAAGGTTTTCATCAGACACAGGCACCGATTGTGCAGAGTGGCACAACAATCAAGGATCCTGTGCTGAAAGAATAGAGGTTGTGTTTTTATCACAAAAAATGATAAGAACGTGAGGTGATGTTTGCTAATTAGCCTGATCTAATCACTCTACAGTGTAAGTATATATAAAAACATCACTTTAGACTCATAAACATATACAGTTATCATTTGCCAATTAAAAATATATAGCTTTACATGAAAGAAGGAAAAGAAAAGAAAAACGCCTGTCCTGATGTCAGCGGCCCAGCCAGCCCCACTCTCAGGGACTGCTCTCTTCATGTCCATCTCGTCTTCGCGTCTCTGGCTGAGCCAGATGGATGACGTAAACACACATATACGCAGCGTGCGACCTGAAGCACTAGGAAGGCTGTGGTTACGGTAGCCCAGAGTTTTTCCTTTGTGAGCAGGCAAGGCTTGAGGCTTGCTGAGGGACAGCAAGGGACAGGAAAGGACCCTGGAGGGCGGAGGGCCACTTACCAGGTAGAGGAAGCCAGGAGGAGCAGAGGCGGCAGCAGGTTCCTGCCACCTCCACTCAGCCTTGGCCTCCCCTATGGGCTTCTCAGGGTAGAGGCCCTCAGGGACAAAGAATCCTCCCTCACAGCATCCTCAGGATTATTTCCTGTACGAAAGGTGATGTAGTTTTCAATCAACTACAAAAGGACCGTTTTTTCCCTATTTAGTAGAACTGATTTAGTTGTAGAGGCCTTCCAAGTCCCAAGGAGAAACCCCAGCTCATCCCTCATGCAAAATGGTCGACTTGGTGAGGACGGGGCCTGGGGTCCAAGGAATCCTACTGATGTGGGTCCCCTCTGTGGGGTTGTTGACTACCTGGAATGTGAGAATGAACAATCCTCTGATGTAAGACAACTGAGTGGACACACTCCGTCTTTAGAGAAAGGAGGCTCCTTAAATATGCACCCACTTTCCTGTGTGAGCGTGTGCATAAGAGTGTGTGTGTGTGAGTGTGTGGTGTTCTGCTCTCTGTTGTCAGTCGCTTCCTTTCCTTCTGGTTGGGTTTCCTGTACCTGCTCAGCACTTTACTGTTTTAACCTCATTACCTGGAGTTGCTGATAACTGACTGAACACAATGCCCCCAGAAAGCAGGCCAAGGGAAAACGTGAGCCCACGAGGTTCCTCCCAGGATTGTGCTTACACTCTGCTGCAAGTGCTCTCACATGTTCCTTTGCGCCTATATTTTACTTACGTTGTTGTACATTTTGAGAGGTTGAATCGCAATGATTTTTTCAATATGACAACATTCAGACCTGTGATTCACACCTGGAAGCGCCTCCAGCTCATACCTGTCCCACATCTAACCATGTTAGCAATCCTAAGTCAAGTGATAAAGTCATTCCACCCTTCGTGGGATGCCTCCGCTTAGATTCTCCACTTTTCCAGTTTCCCAGATTCTCTCAAATATGAACACTTTATCCCAGGAAATTATCTGAAATAATGAGCTTTGAGGGGTTTGGACAATAGTGTTAATTCTGCAAGCAGTTTTCAAGGCTAGAGAATCTCATAGCGTCAGTGCCGGTGTGTGGTAGTGGGAGGTAGTGGGACCAGAACCCTTTGTTTCCAGGCAGGGGAGGTTATCGCAGGCTTCCTGGGTGCAACTGCCGTATGGAGAGAGCTGGAGGCAGGGTGGGAGGCCCCGGGGCTCCAGTTGACCCAACATTTAATACCTGTGCTCCTCCGAGAAAGCCATGGTACCTCTGCGCTTCAGGCTTACATTCCTGATCTGCAAAACCACCTCCATCCATCTGCCCACTTTGTGGAGTTAATCTGAGATTTTAAAACGAGCGCTTGAAATTCTCCTTTGCAAACAGGGTTGCCGTGTTGGCACTGGGGTTCACATCCAGCTGCTCGGGTCTGAGAGCAGAGCCCCAGCTACCCCACTGGACCTCAGTCAGTATAGCTTGTGCATAAGGAGTGTCTCGTCATGACCTCAGAACATGCTATTCTACTGTCAGAAATAGGAGAAATAAATAGAAGGATGGAGAAGACTAAGGAGAGGAGGAAGTCGCTCGCAGACAAGTGGAGCCCGGGCGCACGAAGGATGGGTGGGATGGGATGGAAGCACGTGGGGCCTTACATCACTACCTGGGGTTCACCTGTTCTGTCTCCTGTGTCCCCTGCCTGAGTTAGAGTCGCCCCTCAGGCCACCTGGCAAGCTGCTGCGACAGACCACGTGGGTTGGCTCTGAGCATCTTTCATCCACCAAGGCCCTGCTCCAAATCTCTGCTCTGGTCCTTGCAACTACCGGAAGGCTGATAAGGCAGCGAGAAAGGACACACAGTGTCCCCAGACCCCTCGAGATGTTTCTGTCCTACGTGCATGCTACCCAGGCTCCTAAGGCCTGTCCCTTCCCTGTGCTCCTCCTGCAGTTTACACTGATTCCAAAAGCAGGGGCAACTTGCTGTGTTGACCCCTGTCCTGTGAGCTTGGGATGCCTCGCCAGCTGGTATTCTTGGAGGCTACTTAGAAGTGGGATTCCCAGAGGACACACCAAATGTCACTGCCAAGCTACTAATAAGTAATAAATACTATATTCAATTTTTATAGCTTCTCTTCTTTAGCCTCTGAATGAAAACAAAGACGGAGCCAGCAATGCTCATGACTATGCAGCGGGTGTGGCTTGTTCCATGTTTACCGCACCGGTGACATTCCAGCACGGTGCCCAGCTGTTTGAACGCACCCACTCGCTTAAATCCTCACAAATATTTCCGCTGGTTGTCGTTATTGTCCTGATTTTCAGATAAAGAAGGTCAAGTAAGTCAGTAGTTGGCCCTCTGGCAGGCAGGTTTTAAATAGCTCAGTGGGGATTCCATTTGGGCCTGCCTGGAGTTGCCCATCTTCCCACTGCTTATGGGAGCCACGGATCAAGGTCCCCCTACGGAGTCCGCTCCTGAAGGACAAGTTAGTAGGGAAGGACCGGGGATCCCACACGCTGGAACAGCAGCCCTGGATCATCGAGAGCTGACTGTACACAAGTATCGAAATGATCGAAAGAAAACGTGCACCTGAGGACCTAGGAAGAAAATAAGTTTTAAATAACTGTTGAGAAGTGCTATTTAAAAATGGGTGTGTTTCCCGTATTGAGCACTGACAGCAATAAACTCCACAGGAGAATATGAGAGACAATAAAAGGGCCTTTCAATTTTTATTTTAACAATTCCATATTATTGGGATTTTATGCAAGCCCGTATAATTTGATGTCATTTTAAAAACAATAAACATTGGGGAAGAAATATGATTTGTCTCCAAATATCATGCTGGTGGGTCAGCGCAGACGTACTGCAATATTGATGAACCTTAAGTTCAGAGACCCTTCCCAGACCCAGGGCTTGATGTTGGATTTGTCATTTTGTACAAGTTTCCAGTCCTGCAAAATATGGCATTGCTCTCTGAAGACATATATGGTAACACAGAAAAATCAAAATGTAAAATGCTAAGTGAAAGTACTGTGTTGAGGCTGACCATCAGACAGTGCTGTGAGATACGGTACAGGCACGTGGAAAGTTCCCGTAACACAATTTTAAATAAAATTCAAAATAATTTTTTTAAAAAAGATTTTAAGGCATTCAAAAATATTCAAATAATCCAAGACAAATTAGAAAGGTAGCACATTTCCTGTTTCTTTTCTCTGCGTCTTTTTATTTTCTTTTTCCTTCAAATATGTCTGTTTTTCATAGAAGCCTGGAAAGATGGCAAAGCAATTTCATGCAGGAGATTTTATGCAGAGGCAGCATTTATGACGGTTGTCCTGGGCAGAGTCTGTGATTAATGATCACATATGCCCTCGTTCTATATATATATATATAAGCACAGGAGGTTCCTTATTGGCAGCAGCACACTGCTCTCTTAATCGAAGCTCTCTTCGTCAAAAGCTCTCTTAATCCAAGGACACAGACCAATGTATTGTTCATAAACTCTGAGATCAATGGTTTTGAAGGTCATGTGTGGTATACATCTATTGAGCCTGCAAGTCTCAAGTCTTTTTCCTGGATGTGTTAACAAAATTGCGAACGTTAACTATTTTCTTTACCTGACCTTGGGTGCTATTTATTTTTCCAAACAACGAATTTAGGACAGATTCGCTCTACCCGTTAGCTTGGAAGGATGATCGACCACAACATTCCTCTGACTTTCCACCTCTTCCCTCTAGAAATTAGCTGGGAACCCACAGGATAGAGAGGATAATTATGGATCAGAAGAGGCAACAGGATCAACCATACTATTAAGAGACCCTCCACAGTGAAGTTATTAGACAAGCATGTTAGAATCACACTTTCTCTGAACAGCCTTTGATTTTATAGTTTGTGTTTTCTAGATTCCTCCTATGCAGGGCTTTGACCTGGTCTGAGGAGGCCCCAAGCCACTAGCTCTTCACTCTGGCTGTATTTTAGAAATACCTTGGGCAGCTTTCCAAAAAACCCTGTACTAACTGGGCACAGTGGTACATGCCTGTAATCCCAGCCACTCAGGAGGCAGAGACAGGAGGTTCACTAGTTTGAGGCCAGTCTGGAAAATTTAGTGACATTCTGCCTCAAAAAATAAAAAGTGCTGGGGATGTCACTCAGTGGTTGAGCACCGAAGGGTTCGATTCCCAGTATCAAAAAAAAAAAAAAAAAAAAGGTGATGCTAGGGCCGTATCTTTAGAGACTCCATAGGTAAAGCACAGGCCTTAGTGGTTTCATAAAGCTTTCTCTGCAACACTTACACTGCTCTCTGACCACGTACAGCACGTTTCTTCTCTTAACTTTTCTTCTCTTTACTCTTGAGTGACATTTTTATACCATCACCCATTCACTCAAGAAACATTTATTATATATTTAATAAATTCCTGGCACTATCCCTGTGTGGGGGATGCAAAGAAAACTGCTAACGGTGAAAGACCTGCACTGTCTTTGAAGAGTCAGAGATCCTCAGGGAAGGTAGGTGGCTGGCCACCATGATATCTGGGCCTGGGCCTGGCTGTGGGGAGAGTCCTGAAAATAGACCTCTCAGGACTAAAAGCAGAAGGCCTTGGGCAAACCAGATGAGTAGGAAAGAGAGATGAGGAACGGATGCGCTTGGGGCTGAGGGAAGGCCAGGAAGGGATTGAAAACACACACACACACACACACACACACACACAAACTGAGCTTGACCTTGAAGCAAGCTCCTTGCTTGGTACATGAACATGAGTAGATGGAAGGGCTTAAGAATCCCTGCAAGCAACGGAAAAATCCAGGGCATTCATTACTCATAGTTAATTCAGTGCTGCGCAGGTTAGAAGTCTAACTTTCCAAATCCAGTGTTTCCCAATGCTGTATTTTTTCACAGAATCTTTTTTTCACCCACACCTTTAAATATTCCATAGATCGACTATTTTGGGAAATGCTTGGCTCAGCCACAGGTGTGAAGAAGGGCAATTTACAGAGAGTGGAATGGAAAGGAGGCTGGAGATGGGCTTGGAGCAGGGTTGGGAGGACATATTGAGAAGTTGGGAGTCGTTCCTATGGACAGTAGAGAGCTTTTGAATGTTTTAAAAGAAGAAGATGATCTGAAACATCTTTAGTTTTATAAACACACACTTTTTTCAAGTTCTTTCTAACTTTACATATTTTTAGTACCAATTGACTGTGAGTTTCTGGTCAGTAGGCAGTGTTTGGTAGAGTCTAGTATCTCTTTGGGCTGGACTTCCAAGGAACCTGACTCTAGGAGGGTCAGTTTTAGAAAGATCTTCATATGGCTTTGCATAGAGCAAAATAGTGGACAGATGGACTTAAAAAATGAATCAGTTAGTAGGTGCTAAGTCTTCCAAAGTACATAATGACAAAGGATGAACTAAGATACCTGCTGCAAAGACAGAGGGTAGAAAGTTTCTTTCAGAAGTATAAAGCAAGGATAGTAGTAATAATAAACATAAAAAGAGTAATGTTTGTTTTTGAATCCTCACTCCCCAAGTTTATAGAGGGTGGAGTTCCAGATGGGGACACACCAGCCAGTTACATTGAATTTCAAACAAATAACAAAAAATATGAGTTTATGTCTCATGAATTTTTTTCTCTAAATCTTATAACCTTAAGAGAGGATGAATTCTCATGTAAAATTTCTGGCTCATCTAATGGAAAGATAACAGTTTCCCAGAAAGATATACTCTCCCCACAAAGGCTGTGTCAGCATGAGCTATAACAGGCTCAGTCTCTTGGTAATAGGCACATCAAATGACCTACACATGTCTCTGTTGGACACAGACATATAAACTGGCTAAATAGCTGCTGTGAATGTTTATAAGGTTTGTGCTGTGAACAATGCTGTAGAGCCAAACTACTTATTTACACCAAACAAGAGGCTCACCTTCTTCCCCAGACTGACAGTGTTGGGCTATGGAATGGTGCCCCACCATGAAGACCTGGTCATTGCATATATCTTCAGTGAAATCTGGAGAGAAATTCAGCAATTATTTTTGGCTCATTTTCAAGTACTAGTGGTTTGTAATTTATGCTATTTTAAATTAAAACGAAGGCCAAGGAATGCCTGTGCACTTAAAGATTATTTCAGAGTTGGAGTCTACCCCTAACATGGCTATTTTCATTCCCACTGATGGATACCCTCAGAGTATATTCAATGGGGCCTGCAGTGTGGGAAGCTGGGGCTCCAATGTGCTGCACGTTGATTCCATAGAAGTCATGCTATACGATGAGATAGATTTTTGTGGGATTTGGTGACAGCCTCTCATTCTTCACATGCCCCCATGTTCTTGACTTTGCTCCCTTGCCCATGCAGAAGGGATTCTGTTTGCCTGCTATTAAGGTTTACATGTGACGTGTCCCCCAAAAGATCATGAGGCGATGAGAAAAAGTGTAGAGGTGAAATGACTGGGTTAGGAGTTTAACCTAATCAGTGCCTAATCCACTGGAATGGATTAACTGGGTGGTGACTATAAGCAGGTGGGGTGTGGCTGGAGGAGGTGGATCACTTGGGGCCTGCTTTGGGGGTTTATATTTTGTCCCTGGAGAGCAGAGCTCTCTCTGCTTCCTGATTGTCATGGCCTGAGCCACTTTCCTCCACCACACTCTTCTGCCATGATGTTCTGCTGCACCTGGAGCCCAGAGCAGTGAGTCAGCCATCTATGGACTGAGACCTGTGAAACTGTGAACCCCCAAATAAATTTTTACATTGCTCTTGTGATGTCTGTTAGTCATAGTGACAAAAGAGCTGACTAAAACATCTACACTTTGAATATGGACCAACCCTGTGACTTCTTGCCACAAACAGTTGTACAAAGGGTGATGCTGCCAGTGACATAGTGTAGGCCTGGGGATATCTTTTGGCTCCTGCTCTCAGCCATCTATACCTATGACTGAACTGTTGAGGACACCTGGTCTGAAAATGTACATGTCTGCAGCTAGAATTCCTGGCCTGGAAGCATGTAATAGCAGAGCCTCAAAACTTCCCCAGGGCCATGATCTGCGTAGACATGCACGGTGTTGATTCACAAGGTCAGGATGAACGTCAAGACACTGCCTGGAAGGAGGGAGACCAGCCTCCTCATGGATCAAATCCACTGGAGAAATATTTCTTAAATGTATTAATGATCTTGCTTAAGACATTTCTGTAATTGGGTTCATCCCTAATATTTGTGGGGTTTGGGATTACAGAATTAACGAAAGCCTACATACATATAGCTAAATAAAAAACATTATGAGTAAGTTCACCACACAGATGGATAGACTGTGCCATTCTGGGAGAAATACGGCTTCATGTCGACAAAGTCCAATCATACATACAAAGCTAAGGGTTTTGTTGGAAGTTGGGGAAATAGTAAAAGCAACTCAATTGTACTCAATTGTATTTGTATTGTGCACAGCTGAATGTTCTGAGACAGTCCAATTATTTTAGGATGATGTGAGCGGTGTTGAATTGGAACTCTGGAATAAGGCTCAAATCACCGCCTAAGAACAGGAAGACCAGCTTCCGTTACGGTCTTACTGAATACGCTGGAGTAATATTTCTTAAATGCTATGGTGATCTTGGTACTCTCGTGTAAAATGCATTCCTGAGACAACCAAGAGAAGATGAGCAAAAGGACCAACCAGTCCACACATAGAATTTGAAGAAGCAATAATATAATAGTAAGAATTTAGGAGACTATTATTCCCACTTAAATAAACAGGAGGGAAACTCAGAATGAACTATTTGCTCTCTGCAATACAATCACTGTAGCTTTAAACAAAGCTTCCATAATTCGTTGCCTTTTCTGCTATTTCTTAGGAAACTGCAGAGAATCTTCAGAAAATTGAGGAAAACTGTAATTGAAGCTGGATCAACCCTTGGGCTCAAAGATTTTATTTGTCAGTGAAGTTAATCTTCATTTTTAGATTCTATGACACTCCTAGAGCAGTGAAAATTAAATGCAAATTTTTTTTTGGCGGAGTATGGAATGAACGTATGTCAAATGAGCTCAATAAAGCGACATGGAAAAGTATTTAGCAAATGCCTGCACTAACAGAGATACTATTTTACTTTCTAGCTGCACGTATATAGACCTGGCTCACAATTAGAATTTATTACATTCAATGAAACCATATGAATCTGGTTTATAAAGCATATTATCCAAAGCATAATGAATCAAGCAAATCAAATTAACAGAGAGCTATTTGTTGAGCTCATCCTGCACAGGATCCCCAGGTTGGATGCGGGGATCCAACATTGGGGTTACATAGTAACCCCAATGTAGCGGGCCGGTTTCTGGTCAGCTCAGATTTCTGGGATGTTGTGGATACTCCTCCTAGGTAGAAATGGACACTTGAGCACCCTAGGTTACCTGTGGTGCACAATTGAGAGCATATGAACTATTGGCCATATATGTGGCCAATAAAAAATATAGCAAAATAAAACATATTTAGCAAATAATAGCAAAAAACCCCATATTTCTGCTAAATGTAATTTGCCCAGAAATATATGGATAAATTGTTATCAACATAAATTATCTATCCATTTCAAATGGAAATAAAGAGGGGAATTTACTTTTTATTTTATATTCCTTAATTGCTTGAATATTATATTACTCTATACATTTATTATTTGCATTTTTACTAGTGCATCTTAATTTTGTAGAAAAATTGATTTCATTATGGCATATTCGTCCATGAAGATAACATACTTAGATCGTATTCGCCCACCATTACTGCCCTTTCTCTCTCCTTCTCTCCTCTAATCTCTTTTCTATTCTCCAATAGTCTCCTTGTTGCTTTCAAGTTACTCTTGTTTCCCTACTAGATTCCATACATGCAGGAATGCAGGAAATGCTGTCTTTCTGAGCCTGGCTTATTTGATTTTACATTATCATCTCCAGGTCCATCAATTGTCCTGCAAATGACATAATTTTGTCCTTGATGGCTGAATAAATCTCTCTTGTATATATGTACCACACCTTCTTTACCCATTCAGCTGTCGACAGGAACTTGGGCTTACCCATAATTTGGCAATGGTACATTGTGCATGGTAAACATGGATGTGCAGGTATCTCTATCATTCTCTGACTTTAGCTTGGTTGGGTATACACCAAGGAGTACTATAGCTGGATCATATTGTAATCCTATTTTTAATTTTTTGAGGAATATTCATACTGATTTCCACTGTGGTTGTGCTAATTTACATCCCCACAAACAGAATATGAGGCTTCCTGCTCCCCTCCCCCAACATCCTCACCAGCATTTACTGTTTCATGTATTTGTGATGCTGGTCATTTTGACTGGGATGTAGTAAATTCACATTGTGTTTCAGATTTGCATTTCCCTAATGGTGACAAACGTTGAACATTTTTTTTATATAATTATTGGCAATTTGTACTTTTTTTTTTTTTTCTTAGAAGCATCTGTTCCATCCATTTGCCCATTTGATTCTAGGAATTTTTAAATTTCCCCTCAATTTCTTCAATGACCTATTGATTTTTCAAAAATGTGTTGTTCAATTTGTCTGTGTTTGTATAGTTTCTCTTGCTGTTGATTTATAATTTTATTTCATTATGATTCAATAAGATGGTGTTAAGTTTTTGGAGTTCTTTACATAGTCTGGATATTAATCCTCTTGGAAGAACAGCTAGCAAAGATTTTCTTCCATTTTTTTGCTGTCTCTTTACTGTGTTAATTGTGTCCTTTTCTTTGCAAAAGTTTTTTTTTTTTTTTTTTTTAATTTAACATCATCCTATTTGTTGTTATTTCCTGAGCTATTGGAGTCCTATTCAGGAAGCTGTTGCCTATGCCTGGGTCATGAAGTATGTCCCTTGTGTTTTCTTCTGGAGTTTTAAATTTTGGATCTCACAGTGTTTGGTCCATTTTAAGTTGATTTTTTTGTGCAAGATAAGTATCTAATCTCATTTTTCTACGTATGGATATACAGTTTTCTCAGAATCATTTGTGAAAGAGGATACCTTTTCTCCAACATATGTTTTTGGCACATTTGTCAAGAATTAGGTGGCTGTAGCTGTGCATAGTTATCTGGTCCCTTTGTTTTATTCCACTGGTCTGCGTGTCTGTTTTTATGCCAGTACCATGCAGTTTAGATTACTATAGCTCTGTAGTATGGTTTGAAATCAGGCATCGTGCTGCCTCTAGCATTACTCTTTTCACTCTAGATTATTTTTGATATTCATATGTATTTTAGGATTTTTTTCTACTTAGGATTTTTTTCTAGTTCTGTGAAGAATGTCATTGATATTTTGATGGAGATTGCATTGAATCTCTGCATTGCCTTCAGTAACATGGCTATTTCGACAATATTAATTCTGCCTATCCATGACTATGGGGTCTTTCCAACTGCCTTTTTCAGTTTCTTCAGTGTTCTGTAATTTTCACTGTACCAGTCTTTTACTTCCTTGCTTAGGATTATTCCCCAGTATTCTCTCTCTTCATTTAAGCTATCAGGGGAATTATTTTTTCTGATTTCTTTCTCAGAAGGTTGGTGATTACTGTGTAGAAGAGCTGGGGAATTTTCATATTGACCTTGTATCCTGCTACTTCGCTGAATTTGTTTATGCAATCCAATGTTCTTCTGGTGTAGTGTTTACTTTCTTCTAAGCATAGGATCATATCATCTGTAAATAGAATAATTTGAATTTGCTTTTCCTGTTTGTATCCCATTCATTTCTTTCTTTTGACTAAGTTAAAAAATCAACTACTATATTGAACAGGAGCAGTGCTTTGTTTCAACTTTGTCATGAAAGGATACTGAGTTTTGAAATTTTTTAAGAAAATTTTTGGAGGGATTTTTAAGGCTTTTTCTGCATCTATTGATATGATCATGTGATTTTTATCTTGATTGTATTTACGTGATATGTTTATTGTTTTTTATTTGTTGAATCATCTTTACATCCCTGCAATGAAATCAAGTTAATTATGATAAGTGATATTTCTAAAGTGTTATTGAATTTGGCTTGCAAGTATTTTATTGAGAATTTTTGTTTCTATTTTTATGAAAACATATTGGTCTTTAATTTTATCTCTTGTAGTTGTTGTGTTGTTATCTGTTATTTATTAGAGTAATACTGGCTTTGTAGAATGAGTTTGGAAGTCTTTCTTTCTATTCTACTTCATGGAGTAGTTTGAAGAGCAATTGTGTTAATTCTTCCATAAGTTCTGGTAAAATTGAGCAGTGAATCCAATCAGTGCTGGGCTTTTCTTTGCTGGGGAACTTTATATTACTACTCCAATCTCAGTGCTTGTTATTGATCTGTTTAAGTTTTCTATACCCTCTTGGTTCAATTTCAGTTGATTGTGTATGTTTAGAAATTGATCCATTTCTTCTAGATTTTCCAAATTCTTGGAATATAAATTTTCAAAATAGTTCCTAATGCTAATCTGGATTTAAGTGGTATCTGTTTTAATATTCCCTTTATTCTCTAATTGTATTAATTTGGATCTTATTTTTCTTTTGTTTATTTTGTCTAAATGGTTATCAATCTCTCCTATCTTTTCAAAGAATCAGTGCTTTGTTTCCTTTATCCTTTGTACTTTAATCTTTATTTCATTAATTTCTTCTTGATCATTATTACTTCTTTTCTTCTACTAGCTTGGGGTTTGTTTAGTTCTTGTTTTTCTGAAATTTTGAGATAGCTTTAGGTTATTTATTTGAGATATTTCTAATTTTTAAATGTAGAAACTCATAGCTGTAAGCTTTTCTCTTATCCTGTATCCTGCAGATGCTGGTATATTGTGTTTCCATGTTCATTTGATTCTAGGAATTTTTAAATTTACCCTCAATCTCTTCAGTGTTCAATGAATCATTCAAAAGTATATAGTTTAATCTCTGTGTATTTGTACAGTTTCTGTAGTTTCTCTTGCTGTTAATTTCTAATTATTCCATTATTATCCTATAAGATAGAATAAATTAATTCAATTATTTTATTTGTTGAAATTTGCTTTATAGTCTAAAATAGGGTCTAAGATATGATCTATTTTGGACAAAATTCCATGAGCTGATGAAAATAATGTGTATTACTTTTACTTAAAAAACCTAAATTTAGAATGTATGTATATTCAGAGCTATTTAAGAAAAATATGTATATTTTAAAATCATTGTTGTATGAGCATTCATTTATATTAACATATTTGTTTTTTATTAGTTTGCTGGGGATACCATACCAAAACAGAGAGGTGGCTTAAGCAATAGACGTTTATTCTCCAGGCCTAAAGGCTGATCGAGGTGTGACCAGGCTTCCTTTCTCTGGAGGCCTCCTGGGTTTGCAGATGGCCACCATCTTGCTGTGTCCTCACACAGTATTTTTTCTCTGTGCATTCTGTGAGACATCCCTGATGTCTCTGTGCATCCAAATTTCCTCTTGTTGAAATGTCAGCAGTTGGATTGGATTAGAGGCCACCCTAACAACTTTGTTTAGACTTAAACACTCTTTAAAGGCCTTGTCTCCAAGTACAGTCTCAAGCTGAGGTTCTGAACTTCTGGACGGCAGGGATTCAATATACAAATTATAAGGGAAGGGGACAGCTCAGGTCATACCAGTTTCCGTTGTCTTGCTTAGAGCAGAATATGTAAATCCCTTTATATCATTATCAAAGGGCACTTTATATACTCCTCCTTGTCATTTTACAACATTTTATAGTATGTATTTGATTACAGCAATCATTAATATTTGGTATTTGTGTACTGATCTCTGTCAGGTGGCACTAGTTATATGAATTGTGGTGTTTAAATCTCGCTGTGAACATATGAATGGCTGCTACTACTCCTGTTATGCTGGTGAAGAAACTGAGATTCAGCCTTGCAGACTGACTTTCAGAGAGCAGAGTGCAATTCTGCCCAACAGAATCAGCACTGCCAGGCAAGGCAGCATGTCGGGGGCCAGGGTAAACGCCACATTTTGAACTCCTGCACAGCAGATTCATCTATTTAGCTTTATATTCCTAACATTCTAGCTCT
Organism: Geosciurus inauris; assembly: GCA_004024805.1. NCBI lineage: Eukaryota > Metazoa > Chordata > Mammalia > Rodentia > Sciuridae > Geosciurus > Geosciurus inauris. The sequence goes on from PVHX01001599.1 coordinate 189,823, forward strand.
GTGTCTGAAAAAGCTGCTAGGTATCAATACACTGTGGATTTGATGCTGCTTGGTTTCTCATTTTTTTTTTAATTTTAAAAAGCAAAGAGATATGAGGTAAGTAACTCTGTGATGCAGTCACCCTAGCATCCTGAAGTAGCACCATTACAGCCCATCAGTGTGTCGCTGAACTTGAAAGCAGGGTGCTTTGCACTAGTTCGAACCAAACCAAATGAAGAGATTGAACAGAGTGCCTGAGGCCACCGAGGTAACTTTTACATCTAACTGCTCCATGCATGAGTCAAATGACCTGCTAAAGTTTGTGAGACAGACACATATTGAATAGTCTCTTTTCTATACTTCCCAGGGTCCCCTCCCTCAAAAGAATCATAATTCCAGCTTTCCTCTTCTGGGAATCAGATACTTATTTGAATACTCATAACCAGATTGAGATTAAGGGGATGCATACTGGTTTCAGAATGGCCACAATACCGTTTTTTAATTTATAAGAGGCAACGGTCTATCAGGCGGGCAGTTGACATGGATCTGCTGCTCCTGTGGGACCCCAGATGCACCTGAGCATTGGCAGGGGTCCTCCGTGGCACACACACACGGGGCTCCTGCATCGGGCCCAGTTTCAGATTCAGCTCTGAGTGGAAAACCCAAGGGTCTCAGTGTGCTTTCCATTAGAATCCAATTCATCTTTGTTTTCCTCCTTCGGCCATCTGGCTATCACTGTGAGTGAAGGGGAAGTGGGTGCTTCCTCCAGGAAACCCCGAGTACCTCCAACGGGGCCTCGTGTTCCATTAGAAATGAAATGCAAGCCCGTCGCTTCTTTTGTGCCTTTTTATTGTAGCCACATTGTGTGTCACCTCAACAGGCCTTCTTTGACATTCTGTCTTTGTAGAAATAGGAGAGAGATTTTTTGGTAATTTGAAAATTACTCCATATTGAACCACAGAGATATTGTACCTAATTTTAAATAGGTGGCTTCAAGGTACATATCTGCATCTGATGTACCATTTACTACTTTTATTCCACACGTGAAACTAATGGATTCTGCTACTTCCTCTCCACATCATTCTCAGTATGTATAAAATAATATATTTATTTGTGATTTCATTTGCTTATCTGACATGTGGAGATAATAAATCTGAATTATTTTAATGATAACCTGGAAAAATACATTAGTTGGAAAGAAATTTAAATTTCCCTGCTGAAAGATTTAATAATTGATATTATTTTTGTTTCCATCAACAGACTGCCAAAAATAATAAGAAAAAAAAAAAAAAAAAGACTTAAATGAACAAGGGCCAAGCCTTGTGCTCAACCCTTCAAGTGTAATTCTGTTTCAGCAAACATGCCTCAAGTTCAATTCTGTATGTGATTGGACCCACAAAAGGCAGAGCCTCCACGAACTCATTACAATCAAATGGGACTTGAATTCTCTTGTCTAATGTCATAATAAGCAATTATGAGCATCTTCTCAGCGTTCAAATCGAGTAATGGGGAAACCCTAGAGAGACATTACATGCTGGCAGACTCAGGCTGATGGAATGGCATATGCTCAATGGGTCCCTGAAGGCAAGATGGGCAGCTCCATGCCAGGGCAGATTGCCCTCAGTATTTAGGGCAGATACTACCTTCAATTATGACTCATGTTTTATAATCCGAGCAGTTATAATAATATGTGTGTTCATTCTGGGGAACTCACTGTGGTAACAGGATGAACAGCCTTCTCCATCTATTTCCCCTTTTCATAAGAGAATAGCAAATGAAGCTTTTCTTTCAGTTTCATGTTTCTCTGATGGCCAAGTCTGGTTGCTGCTGTGTGCAAACATTTTATTTAAGTTCAAATCTCTTTTTGTCCACTCTGGAAAGAGTACCAGATTTTGCATTATCAGAGGGACACTTGGAAGAGATAATTAGATAAATAAACACTTGCCACCCTAAAGCAAGGCATTGAGCAGTGCCTCTTAATTATTGGAAAACTTCTCTGAAAACAAATTAGTTACCAAATTGCAGTATTTGTTTTTAGCTGAGCCCTTGCAGCATAATGAGATGGCCTCTGTCTTTTTTCATGACTTAAACTAGGTGACTGTTAAGGGATATTTCTAGTGAAAAATCGTATGAACAATGAAATAATCATCAAGGGGCATTTTCACATATTGTAGAATGCTTGACATTGGTGATCTTTAGAAGAAAGTACCTTCCATAAGAACAAATCTAAACAGCACAAGTAAAATAGAAAACTGGACCAAAATGAAAAAAGCTTCAAAAATATATTAGCATTAAAAATTGTTTTTCTTTTAACTGTAAAGAAAAACAGTGAACTTGATGTCTTTCAGGAATTATGGATATTACTTTCAAATATTTATAATTTGCACCTTCCCTATTTCCCAAAACTATCTAAGACCATATAACAATAAACATTGAAAACTAAACCATTAGAGACACTCTGTGTAGACCAAGCCCTGAGACTTTAGTGAAGATGTTGCAGCCATTATGTGGCTCATTTTACCCCTGGCGAAAGCAATGTAGTCATTACATTTGTCTTACCAACCAACTCACTCTGTGCATGGTTGATCTGATCCCTGATGGAAGCATTGGTTATTACAAGAGTCAAAACTGATGTGGTCAGCCCATGCAGATCTGGTCAGAGATCACCCTGGGAACTTCTCTGTGGTGCCTCAGATACCATCCTTTGGTTCAAGCCAATCAGAAATCCTTTCCGACCGGTTAGCCCATTCAAATGAATTTCTTTAAGACTGGTTTACCTTGGAATGACTATTTTGTCCATTTTTTATTATCCAAGAATTATATTCTCTCTAGGTTCACGAAGACAGTTCTCAATAAAAAGAGCACCAGCCATTTTTACCAGAGACAACATTCCTCTACTTTATAAAATCGTTTGTAGGGATTTTCACAGCATGCTGACCAAAAGAGTTACTAAAAAAGTGTAAGTAGCCCCAAACACATTGAAATTTTTTTTAATTACAAGAAAATGTTAGTTTTACTTCCAAAATGGCATGTAATTCACAATTAACTTATTTATGCAGTTAAGCTTATGGATTGGATATAAAGATTCAAAATGAAACAAGAACACACAATCAAGTCATGATAACAGATTGACCCCGAGCTGCCTGGAGTTCAAAAGGCTTACTCTCCACTCAGGTTTTCATGGCTCTAATTCTGTCTGTAATGACTTGGCCCTCTGTATTTATTTGATCTCCAGCACTAGAAACGCTAAGAGAAAAGCAGAAAACAATGCTCCCAAGTGTGAGAAAGAGTGAGTTTTTCCTGCTTTTAGCAATGTGACCTTAGGTATTGATTTATGGCCTGCTGTAGCACCCCAGAGCGAAAGGGAACATTGGTAATTAAGTCAGTATCTGCACTTTCAAAATAGCGCTGACTTGCAACAAAGAGGGTCCCTTTAGTTTTCCTCCCTGTCTCCTCGTGAATGCAGATGCAGGCACTGACCTCTGACCTTTCTCCAAATTCTCTAGCTGCAGCTGTTATTTTTCTTTCTCTGGGCCTTTAGCTGCTGATAGACTGGTAAGATTCATTAAATTGTGTGTGCAACTTTCTTTTAAGCAAACATGAAACAATTTATACTCAACATTTCCTTATAAAATATGTCTTTATTGAGCTCAGAGTGAAAGGAAATGCTTTCACCTGGGCACCAGGCCTGTGCCATGTGAGCACCTATACTCACTGACCACATTAAGAAGGAACAGTCATTTTTTTCCAAAGAATTTTCTGTGTAAACATGGAAGTTTCCATTGTAAAACTCCTGGGATTGTAAAGTGAATTGAGTCAGAAATCTCTCCTTTGTATTCTATTGCAGTCATTACTGAAATAAGACCACAAAAGGTAATAGCAATAAAACCAAATACCTTGAGGTGTGTATGCAAATTATATGCTAATATATGGTAATCTAAGTACTATGTTCAGTGGCCATAAAAAACACTAAATACAGCTAATTAAAGGTAGGTAAGTTGCTGTGTTTTATACTTTGCAGCAATGTGAGAGAGGTAGTATATTATGATAATTATAGCATTGCTTGCCTTGGGGAATACATCCAACATTTTAACAGAATTTCTCATTCTGGCATTATTTGTCCATTTTACCGAATGTAATCACTTTTTCTCTTCTTTACCCCAGGCCTTAGATCCATGAAATCAGTGCAAAACTAAATGACAAATTAAGTCCTTAGCCTCAAGGAAAACAAACATTTTCCTCTATAGGAACTTTGGAAGTATCATGCCCACTTAACACTCCTCTTACAATAAGTGCCCCCCAGGAGGACAGTGGGTTCAGCAGTCAGCCACATCAGAATCTTGGGGAACTGAAAGCCAGATTTCTCAACATACCTGGAAAATGCAAATCCATCTCCCTGTAATGTACTTCAATATGGAGCATGCTTTCTTTGAGTGAACCAAAATCTTGGAAAACAAGTTTTCATTTTAAATTCTTAAGAATTTGTTATGGTTTAGATAATTAAGTGTCTCCCAAAAGCTTATATGTAGGGCAGTGCAAGAATTTTCACAGGTGAAATGATTAGATAATTGGAAATATTACCTAATCAGTTGGTTGATCCACTGATATGGATTAAATCAGTGATAACTGTAGGCAGGAAGAGTGTAACTGGAGGAGGTAGGTCACTGGGGGCGTGTTTCTGGGGTTAATATTTTATTCCTGGTAAGCAGAACTCTTTCTCTTCTTCCTGGATATCATGTCCTGAAATGCTTTCCTCTGCCATGCCTATGGAGTTGGCTGGCCATGGATTGAACCTCTGAAACCATGAGCCAAAATAAACTTTTCCTCCTTTAATTGTTTTTGTCAGGTCTTTTGGTCACAGTGACACAAAGTTGACTAAAAAAAAAATTCTAAAGGAATCGAAGAGAAAAACTGCAACAAGATTTATAAAAGAACACAAGGTTGATGTGAAATCTATTTGCCTAAAACATTTGATTTTCCTTATTTAACAAAGACATTATTAGTGTATATTCAATATGGAAATTACCCCTACATTTCATTTGCCCTTTATACTAAACACATACTTTATCAGAGCTGTAAATTAACCAAGTTAGACCAAAAATCCACCTGAAACTAATTTATCAACTTACAAAGGTTTATATCATAGTAGTTTCCTATGGTTTTGTAACACATTATAACAAACTTAGTGGCTTCAGCAACAAAAATTTCTTATGATTCTGGAGGTTAAAAGTTTAACATTGGTCTCACTGGCAAAAATTAAGTCAGCTCTCAGCTTACTGGTTACCATGTCTTAAGATGTTTTCCTCTGCCATAGCTTTCTACCGTAAAGTTCTGCCTTACCTTGGGCCTAGGGCTATAGAGTTGGCCAACCATAGCCTGAATCCCTGAAACCTTGCCAAAATAAACTTTTCCTTCTCTGAGTTGTACTTATAGAGTCTTTTGGTTGAAGTGACAAAAAAAAAAAAATAACTAAAATAGAAATTTGTACTGAGAAATGGGTCTCTTGCTATGACTAACATAACTATGTAGTTCAGAAGCCTTTGGTTTGAAGGCTTCTGGTTTGAAGAGGGAGAAATTTTGAAAACTTTAGAGATGTAAAATGGAAAAGATTTAGAATGCTGTAGGGAGAACTTAATGGGCAATTCTGTGGGAGTGCAAAAGACCAGAATGCCAATACTACTATGGACGGTAAAGACTGGGCTCATGAGATTTCAGGAGAGAAAGAGGACTCTGTTGAAAACTGAAATAGAAGCCATGCATGTTACAGGCTGGCAAAGAAGTTTTCTACATTTTCCCCATGTCCTGAGAATTTGAGGGTGAATCTAAAGGTGATGGACAAATTATTCTGGCTGATGAAATGTTAAAGCAACACATCACTCAGGGGTGGCATGAATATTGCTGGCAGCTTTTATCCAAAGTTATAATGATAACAAGGAGCAGAAATCAGAATAGAAAGGGTTTGAAAACTTGTGGTTTCATCAGGAAAGTGCAAGTAAAATTGGGCTAATGAAGTTTTGGTTGTTAAAGAGATTGCAATAACTAAAGAGATGCCAAGTAATTTACACAGAGAGAATAGGAAAAATGGCTTAAGGACATCTCAGGAATTGTCAAGATCACACCTGTCACAGGTTCAAGGGAGTAAAAGTAAAAATTCTTTTGAGAAGAGACCATGGGAGAACCTTGCTTGTACAGGGAGGCCTAGGAGCCTAGAAAGTTGTTTTACTATGTACAGTTATGCAGACACTCAGAGGCTGTTGCAGTTATGGTCCCAAAAGGCTTAGTAACTATTTAAGATAGATGATGGCAGAACTTAGCTTAAACCACATGATGCTGGTTCTGCAGGAATGCCTGCCTGATACCGGAGTTAGGGAGTTATGGAGGCTTCTATGAAATTTCAAACAAAAGCCGGGAGGTGATGCAAAGTGTGGCAGCATGATAATCCCTGCAGGCAGCCCCTGTGAGGGCAGTGGGTGAAGGTGTGTTAAAGAAGCTAAAGCTGTAGTGGAGACCTCTGGAGATTAAGAGACACCAGTAATGTGGAACATCTGCCAAGGATAGCCACAGGAACTGAGCAGAAATAAGTCAAGAGAGAGGCCATGTGGGCTGCAACTAGCAAGGTCACAGGGTGGAATTACATAAGCTTCTTGGAGAGAACACCACAATACCATGTGCCCAAGATGCAGGACATGGAAGTACAGGATTTTTTTTTTTCCCAACTGTATTTCTGTCTTGCTTTGGTCCCATCCCTTCCTTCTATGCCTCTGATTTTTACTTTTTGGAATGGAGATGTTTGCTTTGTGCTATTATATATCTTGAATGTTTGTAATTTGCTTTTTATCTTCACTCTCACAGCTGAGCATTTGCCTTGAGTCTCAGATGAGAACTTTTTGGACTTGGATTTTTGGCAGTGCAGCAACTGTTAAGACTATGGGAACTCTTGGAAATGGACTAGATGTATTTTGCATTGTGAGATAGGCATGCTTTTTTGGGAGCCAAGGACAGAATGTAGTGGTTTAGATATGAGTTGTCCCTGTAAAGCTTATGTGTTAGACAGTACCAGAATGTTCCAAGGTAAAATGTTTAGATTATGATAGGTTTAACCTAATCAGTGGATTAATCTATTAATGTGGATTAACTGGGTGGTAACTGTAGGCAGCTAGGATGTGACTGGACAAAGTAAATCACTGGGGTGTGCCTTTGCAGTTCATAAGTTATCCTCATGACTGGAGTTCTTTCTTTGCCTACTGGCTGTCATGTCTGGAGCTGCTTTCCTCTTCCATGCCTTTCTGCAAAGATGTTCTTTCTCACTTGGGCCCAGAGATATGGAGTCAGCTGACCATGGTCTGAGCCTGTGAAACCATGAGACAAAATAAACTTAAAGATATCATGCTGCCACCATGGCTGCCCTCTTTGTTAGAGGCCCTAGAGGAGAATCAACATAGTTTCAGTCAGCTTTTCCACCACTCTGACAAAAAGACCCAATGAGAATAATTAGAGGAATAAGCATTTATTTGGGGCTCATGGTTTCAGAGGTGTCAGTCTATAGACAGCCAGCTCCATTCCTTTGGACTCAAGATGAGGCAGAACACCATGAAGGAAGAGTGTGGTGGAGGAAAATGGCTCAGGTCATCATGCCAGGAAGCAGAGAGAAAGAGATTCTACTTGCCAGATACAAAACATATACCCCAAAGGTACACCCCCAAGGACCCACGCTACCTGCCTCCAGGTACTAATCAGCCAACCCAATCATTCTGCCTCTAAATCTTCTTGCATGGTCTTACACATGAGCTTTTGGGGAACGCGTACCTAAACCATAGCACATCTTTACATTTTCCAGCTTCTGGAATCCACCTACTTTTCTGGACCTGTGGCCCCTTCCTTCATCTCCAAACCAGCAAGAGCCAATTCAGGCCTTGCTACATTGCAATGACCTGGCCTTCTCTTCTGCCTCTTCTTCTCTTAAGGACCATAATGATTATATTATGTTAATCCAAGATAATCTCTTTTCTTAAAATCAGGTGGTTAGTTAGCAACCTTACTTCCAGCAGCTACTTCGTTTCCCATTGGCCATGTACCACAGCATATTCACATGTTGTGGAAGTTAAGATGTGGACATGCTTTGGGGAGGGGGCCATCATTGTATCTATCACACTGGTAAGTGTCTGTAGAGAATGGATTCAGACATGAAGCAGCCATGGCTTCTCTTCAACAATTTCATAGTTTATTCCAGGAAATGGATTTGCAAACAAATCCTTGCAATACAGTGTAATAATTACTATAACAAAAGCATCTTCATGGCCTACTAATGGCCCAAAGAAGGAGCCCCACATTCAACAGTATGGAATCATAGAAATATTTAAAAGAAAACAGGAAAATGTGTTAAATTTTCAAAAGTTTTGAAGAATGGAAAAAAAAATCTGAAGAGATAACAGAAGGGAAGGAATTTAGGCAAAGACTGAAACACAGGTACAGAATGAAAATATGAAGATCCTTGAGGTTGGAAAGGTGAGTAGAAGAAAAGTTAGTCAGGCCCTGCTAAGAATTCAATTTTATCTTGTATTCAATAAGAACCTCTTCAGGGATTTTCAGCAGTGTAAGTATCATATACAATATGTTGTTGGAGAGATTAGCGTATTGCTGATGTGGAGGAGAGTTTATGGAGGGATTCATCAGGAATTAGACACATCACCAAGGAAGTGAATGCAATATTCAAGGAAGGAGAATGATGCAGAGGCAAACTAACCCAGAGGCCATGAGCATGGAGGGAAGAGCTAGATTTCAGATAGAACTGGAAGGATTTTCTGAGTGATTAGATATAGAGGCTCAGGGGGGTGAAATGAACCAAAGTACCCTCCCCCAATTCCTGCCTTGGACAATTGGCTAAATTGTGGTTCCATAACTAGGACAAAAATTAAGAGGATAAATATTAACGGAGAAGAGGAAAATGGCCTCCACCTTGGATATGCTGACATAAGTGGTTATGGGTGAATGTTGAGGATCTGTCCTTACTGTAATAACAGCGAAAAAAAACTAGGATATATGGTTGATTTAAGCTTAAAGGAGTCACAAAATCATAATTCCAGCTTGATTAGGTGAAGAGGTCCCTCAAGACTGGTATGAAATGTACAAAAGGTATCCCTGGTAAAGGACGGATAAGATGATGTGGCATAGAGCAGTATTAATAATATTGAGAGGGAGAAAGCCAGGGAATTATACAAAAATCTTAAGTATAACAAAAATACCCTGATATGTATGCTGAGATCAATGGAAAGTAGGCAGAGATGGGAGTATATCATATTAACAAATGATTTTGACACAGGAGAGTTTATAGTCCCTTTTTACTGTCTCCACAACAGAATGGTCTTCAAATAAAAAATGGATATAACAAATGTGGTAAAGAGGAAATCAGATTCAGACAGATGAGAGAGATGCTAAACAATACCCAGTAGCTCTCGATGTGTTCCTGTCTTCAGGCCTTGTGTATTCCAGGATACGCAGATGACTTCCAGATATTATCACAGAGTCACCACGTACAACCTTGAGGAACTTGGAAGAACTGGTGAAGGGTCGTTGCACACAGTGGAAGTGCACGAGGACCAGGATAGTGCAGGGATTTTCTGTTTGATTCCTGAGATATTCTAGAATAAGCTACTCAGCCAAATTGATAACAAGTAATGAGTGAGGAAAAAAAAGAGTCACAAGAAGGAGTTGGCAATAATACACTAAGAGAATATCATTTATATTTTTATTTTTCAGGGAACAAAAAGTTTAGAGAAAGCTAATAAATTGGAACAGGATTAAAATGGAATAAATATTTTAGTTTTGAAATAATAAGGTGAAATGTGCAAATGTAAAATCCTATGCGTAGGTTTAAAAAAGTCAACTCAACTATGTAAGTAGAAGGGTATTGAGGGTCCAGTTTTATACCAGTGAAAGTGAGTTCTCAGATATGTAGTTGATCGTAAGTTTCAACGAAACACCCCAAATTGCCCCTTAGCTAGCCTAACAACATGTGTCACCTCAATTCAGGAAGCTAACAGCTTACCTTTCAAAGGTTCCATCTTGAGCACTGAAATGCCTTCTTTGTCTTATATTTTAAAGAGATGAAAACCGAAACTCTCAGTATCTGGAAATCATGTCAAATGAGTAAATGTTGAAGAAGTTCATTAAAAAGTTTAGCATAAAAAGACACATTATGTCTTTAGGTATTTAAGGAAGTGGTGTGAGATAGGGCTTCTAATTATCATGAGCTCTAGAGACCGAACTTGATACA